>JAUCMX010000004.1:25136107-25146107 GCA_033459395.1 Hemibagrus guttatus
ACAGTATGTACAAAAATGTCCTAGAGGGACGGCCTTACCTTTTCCTTTAACTACATGGTTTAAATGCCTTGACGTAAAGCTCCATCAGCTTTATCAGATGCTGAAGTTCTTCCTTTTGATATTTTCAAGGAGCACAGTTTGCAGGACGTTTTGCTTTAATCATCGATCGTGAAATCATTCCAGATCGCTGTCGCTTCATGCCGTTCATGTGTATGAAGGAACGTCTATAGGTACTGATACATTCCTAGAAAATAGCATCTGAACAAAGTGGCACATGAGAGACTCATGAGATTTTTCTGTATGAAAAAAATAGAAAAACCCGTCCTCATGAATCCATAAAAAGATGATGACATTGCATGGGCTGTCTGTCTGCACTCAGGAACAGGATTCATATCATCTCCTGTCATCCAAAAGCACTCTTCCGATTAAGTGTCCTTCGGCTAGTCATGTTCCTCCTCCACTAGACTGGTGAATAAATGGATTTAATAACAAGTATAATGTTGTATGGGCATTAGATACTTATGTACATGTTTTCTGGGAGGCTATTCGTGTTGACGCAGAGAAGTGATGACCGAGGCGAGTAAAAGCAGTTCCCGTTTTTAGCTGACGTGCGGATTGTGCAGTCAATGTCAAGTCCTCGAGTCTGCATCAGAGGGATGAGTGAATAAGAACTCAGTGGTACTCAGCACCAGGTATGTACTGATAATAAAACATATACTACACCTTCATCTAGTCAAGACAAGTTACAATATTTCACGATGCTGGATCATGATAGACAATATGCGCTACAATATTTAATTAGTCCTGGGAACCTAAACATGGAGACCACATTATGAACCACGGACCATTAACAGAAAAATGTGTTCGGACCTATTAATAATGTTGGTCGGTGTTATAAAAGCAGCCGAGAACACCTTTAAACAATATACATGCTCGTGATCATGATACTGATCATTATATTGTAGAATGCTTTCGTTTAGGAAAGTTTTGTTCGCAACTGATTCGGTCTTTTTGAATGAATCACTAAGGTGAATGACTCTGAATCGATTTGTTCGTTTTGTTCAGTTGCTGCTTCACAACTGCACACATCAAACTCACCTGTTTAGATGATTATCAAACAAATTTACAGTCTTTTATATTCATTCATTCATTGTCTACCGCATATCCGATCTATACTCGATCTATACACGGGGAGCCTGTGCCTATCTCAGGCATCATTGGGCATCAAGGCAGGATACACCCTGGACGGAGTGCCAACCCATCGCAGGGCACACACACACTCCGGAGAATTTAGAGATGGCAGTCAACCTACAATGTATGTCTTTGGACCAAGGGAGGAAACCGGAGTACCCGGAGGAAACCCCCGAGGCACGGGGAGAACATGCAAACTCCACACACACGGCGGAGGCGGGAATCGAACTCCCAACCCTGGAGGTGTGAGGCAAACGTGCTAACCACTAAGCCACCGTGCCCCCCCCCCCCAGTCTTTTATATATTTATCTAAATTTTATTTATTTACAGTATTATATATATTTATTCAGCATGTCAGGGTTTAAGTCCACGAATTTATTTAGTCCTGACCGAGATTCTGTCCTCTCTCATTCAGCATGTCAGGGTTTGAGTCAGTGAATCAATTCACATGACCAAGATTCTGTCCTCTCTCATTCAACGTGTGAGGATTTCACAACCAAGATTGTGTCCTCTCTCATTCAGCATGTCAGGATTTGAGTCACTGAATCTTTTCACATGACCAATATTCTGTCCTCTCTCTCATTCAGCAGGTCAGTGTTTGAATCAGTGAATCATTTCACATGACCAAGATTCTGTCCTCTCTCATTCAACACGTGAGGGTTTGAGTCAGTGAATCTTTTCACAACCGAGACTGTGTCCTATCTCATTCAACGTGTGAGGGTTTCACAACCAAGATTGTGTCCTCTCTCAGCATGTCAGGGTTTGAGTCTATATTTCTTTTTCTCTTGACTGAGATTCTCTCATTCAGTGTTTAAGCCACTGACTCATTTGGTACTGACCAAGATTCTGTCCCCTCATTCAGTAGGTTAGTGTTTGATTCAGTGAGTCTTTTGTTCATGACTGAGAGTCAGTGAGTCAGTCAGTGAATTGTTCACTCATGACAAAGACATTATCCTCTCTCATTCAACAGGTCAGATTCTGAGTCAGTGAGTCATTTGTTCATGACTGAGAGCCAGTGAGTCAGTCAGTGAGTTGTTCACTCATGATAAAGATATTGTCCTCTCTCATTCAGCAGGTCAGTTTTTGAGTCAGTGAATCTTATGTTCATGACTGAGAGTCAGTGAATCAGTCAGTGAGTTGTTCACTCATGATAAAGATATTGTCCTCTCTCATTCAACAGGTCAGATTCTGAGTCAGTGAGCCATTTGTTCATGACCAGGAGTCTCTCCTCTCCATTCAGCATGTCAGAGTTTAAGTCACTGACTCATTTGGTTCCGAACACGATTCTGTGTTTGAGTCTGTGAGCCTTTGGGTCATGACCAAGATTCTGTCTCCTTATTCAGTGGTTAAGTCTTCAACTCAGTGAATCTTTTGCTCATGACTCAGTGAGCTGTTCAGTCATGCCCAAGATATAGTCCTTTCCCACTCAGTGGGTCAGTGTTTGAATCAGTGATTCTTTTTGCTCATGCCTGAGATTCTCTCCTTTCTCATTCAGCAGATCAGTTGAACAAGAGAGTTCAATGAGCCCTGTATAAGCTCATTACGTCTGAGATGGAAATTTCCACAGTTTCAGTGAATAGAATGTTGAGCTGTTTTCAGACTTCTCACACTGGCTTAGACTTAGAATCTGGACAATGAAATGAATCTGTGAACAAATCTAAATGAATCACTTAACTAAACCGACTTAAACGTAAAAAAAAAAAAAAAAAAAGAAAAAAAAGAAATTAAGATCGTATTAGTCTGACCCACATAATTCTTATTACTCCACTTGTGAGACCTTGTGATAACACAAACCTAACCTGTCTAGTGAATTATAGATATTAGATTTTATCCCTTCCATCTAATTTCATGAGCAGCCTTCACTAGTTAATCTCCCATACACTTATTCCCAGACCCTGGCATTAATCATGCTGAATGAGCACATGCTTAGATATGCAAGGCTGACTTCCTGTCTGGATGAACGAGTGTTACTGAATTATCATTATCATTGCAATCAATGTAGGACATAAGTGGCTGCTAATTGTTTGTCACCTACGCTAGGATCTTGCTAACACACCGGGAGCTGTAAAATACAACAGCGCACAGCATGGGACAAAGTGATAGAGCTATACACACAAACACACTTTCACTAACACAGTGCCCTTCCTCGCTGCACTTCATTCCAGTATTATTCTGCTTTCGCAGAAAAGGAAGAAAATGAGATTCGACTGCTGTTAAACCCAGTGATGCGTGCGTACCATATGCAATCTCATAATCCCTTTTTCATTGTAATCTCAAATATGGTTTTATCAGAGAGATTGTGCTCAATGGTGTGTGTGTGTGTGTGTGTGTGTGTGTGTGTGTATACAGTGTAAGTGTGTATGAGAGACTGAAAATGTGCTGAATATCAGGCATTATAAACAGTGGGGAAGTCAAGTGCTGTAACAATAAAAAATGCTAGAAAATTGTATTTTTTTAAAGGGAATCAAAGCCGAAAGCAAACTCAGATTTTGTTATATATATATATATATTCGTGCATGCAGATAAACTGAAACAGTAGAAAGAGTGCAGTGTTTCAGCAGCGTCCTTGCCAACACCAGCCACTGCAGAGCATCAATAACCCAACCCTAATGCAGTGTGTGCAATCAGCATGAACCTTGCATCCTCGTTACATCAACATGACACTGCGATAAAGCTAAAAATAAAGAAATAAAGAAATAAATCACCACAAAAGCAGTCAGATTGATGAGACCGCCTTTGTCGTCGGGCAGCAGAAAGTGGCTCAATACACCATTAACTCTCATGCAAATCAGAATGAGGTCTGGACATCGATCGGTGGAAAAACAAACGAGGGGCAGATTGACCTACATGAACACTTTGTGTGTCACTGATGGTAGTGTTCATATGCGAGAAGCCTGGATGGTGGTGGTGGTGGTGGTGCTCTTCAGGTCGCTGGATAAGTTTTCCGTGTAGAAACTTTCGCTAAACCAGTACGGTTGCCATCATGTCACCAGCACATGAATGTGGTTTAAATAAAAGCTACTAAACAAGGGTTTGTCAGTGAGGTGGTACTATGATACGCCTCAGGCTTTTTTAAAGGAATATAATTGTAAAAAATATATATTCTCAAGCTCCACAATGGCGCTTAAGAGCCATCTTTATGTTTAATATCACCAAAGATCCTAAAGATCCTGTTGTGAACCATTGAGAGTATACTTAACATGAAGACTGTGTATGCATTAAAGAAAAACATCACACATTAAAGCTTAAAGTATATACACGTTTACATTGCATATATAATAGAGAAGATCATATACGTCTAACACACTTTACTGACTGATACTTGAGTCATATTATGAGGTTTTAATATAAATAAATAAATAAATAAATAAATAATAGATTAAAGATCATACCTATTTCCTGTGAAGCTGGTCTTGTTGTCTGAGGATCTGTGGTGTATGTGTTTGAGAGAGAAGGTTGGAGTTCAGTTCAGGCTCTGTGTGTGTGTGTGTGTGTGTGTGTGTGTGTGTGTGTGTGTGTTAGGTGATGATCTCCAGCTACCTGAGTCCACAGCTATGAGAACACCAGCCTCCTGGCTCGCTGCGTTGGCGCGTCCTCGTCTCCACTGCACAGTCTCTTAGACTTTGTCAGGGAAGGAAAGTGTTATGGCTTTAATCCGGTTAAAAGCGGGGGTATTTATATCACCGTTTCCGTTTTAAGTCTCTCCGCAAAGACTTCCAAACTCCAGCGCAGCTCTCTAACCGCACTCTCCGCTTGTCATCTCTCTCTCTCTCTCTCTCTCTCTCCGTCACTCTACCCCCGACTCTTATCTCTGTCCTCAGCTATATTCCACAGTAACAGCGCAGCCCAGGGTCTTAGTGCCTGCCCTTACCTGTGTACCTGACATAACCAAAATCAGGAGTTCACGATTAATACTACAATACTACAAGCTAGATACAGTTAGCTTTATTCGGATTGGATTAGTTTATCAGTGGGACGTCTGCTTGCATTTTTTTTCCCTCCTCAGTGATAAACTTCTTCAATCTGGACAGCACTACAATGTTACAAACAGGTTGTATGTTCCTACAAGCCCAGATGTTTGGGTCACGTGATCGTATGATCATGCTACAGTCACAAGATGGCGTCCCAGTGGTTGAGAGACAATAGAGAAGTGACAAAACGCGGGCTCTTATTTCAGTTTTGATCACAAAGTATTTGCAAACGTCCCTTTTTCATTTTGCGATTTGAAAAGCGGAATATTATAAGAATTGGCACTGATAAAGGAATTCTAGAAAAAAAAAATATGGCAGCAGTCAAACATTTTTTTTCTACACAAGTCAACTGAATGATTTTCACTGACTTGCACTGACCAGGCATAACATTATGACTAATGTTGTGTTGGTCCCCCTTTTGCTGCCAAAACAGCCCTGACCCGTCATGCACTGTGTATTCTGACACCTTTCTATCAGAACCAGCATTAACTTCTTCAGCAATTTGAGCAACAGTAGCTCGTCTGTTGGATCGGATCACACGGGCCGGCCTTCTATGCCCACGTGCATCAATGAGCCGTAGTTGCCCATGACCCTGTCACCGGTGCGCCACTGTTCCTTCCTTGGACCACTTTTGATAGATACTGACCACTGCAGAGCGGGAACACCCCACAAGAGCTGCAGTTTTGGAGATGTTCTGATCCAGTGGTCTAGCCGTCACAATTTGGCCCTTCATCAAACTCACTGAAATCCTTACGCTTGTCCATTTTTCCTGCTTCTAACACATCAACTTTGAGGACAAAATGTTCACTTGCTGCCTAATATATCCCACCCACTAACAGGTGCCATGATGAGGAGATAATCAGTGTTATTCACTTCACCTCTTACTGCTCATAATGTTATGCCTGATCGGTGCAAATGTAAATGTGATAATAATATGTCAATGTAAATGTAATAATAATAATAATAATAATAATAATAATAATAATAATAATAATAATAATAATTAGATAACGTTAGGTGTTCCGACTTGTAATTTTCTTAAAGAACTGAGAAAAACACTGACATGACCAAGCCAGAAAAATAAAGTCTAATACACAGGCTGTGTCCCAAACCATGTACTGCGGCAAAGTTCTGAATGGTATGTAAATTGTAACTCTATTTTTTCATACTATTTAGTACGTGGTATACTGTTTGCAACTATGGACGCAGTCATGGACAAAAACACAGCACCACAGCACAGTTTTTGTGGCTGTTGTCTGTGCTAAACACATTCAGACCTAAAAGATAACCTCCCTCAAACTACATCTTAGCTTAACATTTGTTTTCTTCACACATTTGTCAGTGTGCCCACGAATGTCCCATTACTGCAAGTGTTGACATGGACATAATATAACAACAATTTAACAGTTAAATCAGAGAAAAGAGCCTGCGATTGTCATTAGATTAGCTTAAAAAAAAATCAACAACAGCAAAAAAAAAAAAAAATTGATTAAAAAAAGCCTATAATTTATGTTGAGGAAAGGAGCACACTGTAGCCATTGCTGATAAACCTTTGGCAATGTATCATAGCTTGAGGTCGAAAAAATAATGTATCATTTTAACCAGATGAACCATTGATGATCCCTCTTAGAGCATGTTTTGTCTGTTTGCTTCTTATTGTCTTTATATGCATGCATGCTCATAGATTATCTTAGACAGACACAGGATGCTGAAATATATTTTTTTCTACGTTGTGTTACTATTAAGATATGAAGGACGGTAGACAAAAAGACAAATATACGAGAGATCTTACAATAATGTTTATTGTTAAATATTATTTCACAATTAACTTCGCAGTATTGCTAAATTCAAACCATTAAGCTCCACACTATATTTTTCACCAATCTTATTACAAAAAATAGACAATACATAGATAAAACTTGTCCTTTTTTGTCCTGGGTTTCCCCAGGATGGGGTCAACTGTGCTGGGGATAAAGCAAAAGCCTAACACACACACTAATAATCAATAAATGTCCTCTGGGATTATACAGACTCTTTCATAATGTCCACAATCACAATCTATATAGTCTCATGTGCTCTCTTTGCTTTTTCTGCCTCATACACACACTCTAGCACTGCTGTTGTTTTGTGTTGTGTAGCGTAGCGAGAGTCTGTTTGACGTGTCATTTGTCTAGTTCAGTTGTTGTGGCAGCTGTTTGGCACGGCGTGGATTAATTGCCTTTCCAGCTTCGCATCATGTCCATGTTTACACACCAGCCAGATGAACACAAAGATAGAGGGAGGACTAGGCTAATTCAGACAGCATTAGTTTAACGTGGGGTGATTTTCAGCCTTTCAGTGTGTGACGTTGTGTCAGTATAAACGCTTTGAACAAATTTCTCCTTCTCAGCTAAAAATGTGGCTTAATAGACCTTTTTCATTTTCAATTTTAGTTCAAAGAACAATCATAAAGATTTCCAAATCCTTGGAGAGGTTTTCTGTGTTTCAAAATTTGTATGAGCTTGTTAGTATAGGAATACTAACACCATTCATTCATTCATTTATTCATTCATTCATTCATGACCATGGATCTAGAGCCAATCCCAGGAACACCGAGTGTGAAAAGAGACTATACCCTGTATGTGAATCCAGTCCATCACAGAACAATATGTGCAAATGACCTTTACATCCTGACCTTCTTTCTAGCTAACAGTGTTAGGTTAACAAAACATTTATCGTGAATGTATCCTGACTCATCTATGAATACTTTTGCAGTACATTTATAAAAATTCCTAAAATAATTGAATTTTACTGAACATTACTGGGAATGTCATGCGATCTAACAACATTTCCAAGCAAACCATTATTACAGATGCAGTAATGTTATTTTAGGGACTGTTACAGTCTAACCTTCATAAAGTACTTGTCACATTTCCAGTTTAAAATACTGCTGCTAACTGCTGATTTTCTACAAACTCAAAACTAGTAATTTTAGCTCTTTATAGACGCTGATCTTTCAAGCAGATGTTGCCAGTTGGAAATATTTTTTCAGACAGTGCTGCATGGCATGAAAATCACTAGAATACTTTGAAACTGAAAATCTGATGTAGCTCAAGCTGCCTTGAACAAGGCCCACCCTGCTCAAGGGGTGCTGTATCATGGCTGACCCTGCACTCTGACCCCAAAATCCAGGGATGGGATATGTGAAGAAAGAATTTCACTGTGCAGTAATGTATATGTGACAAATAAAGACAACTTAACACCTTAATTGTTTATACATTGATCAGGCATAACATTATGAGCACTGAGAGGTGATGTGAATAAGACTGATGATCTCCTCATCATGTCACCTGTTAGTGGGTGGGATATATTAGGCAGCAAGTGAACATTTTGTCCTCAAAGTTGATGTGTTAGAAGCAGGAAAAATGGGCCAGTGTAAAGATTTGAGCAAGTTTGACAAGGACCAAATTGTGATGGCTAGACCACTGGATCAGAGCATCTCCAAAACTGCAGCTCTTGTGGGGTGTTTCCGGTCTGCAGTGGTCAGTATCTATCAAAAGTGGTCCAAGATAGAAGAGTGGCGCACCAGCGACAGGGTCATGGGCAACTACGGCTCATTGATGCACATGGGGAGTGAAGGCTGGCCCGTGTGGTCCGATCCAACAGATGGGCTACTGTTGCTCAAACTACTGAAGAAGCTAATACTAGTTCTGATCGAACGGTGTCAGAATATGCAGTGCATGACTGTTTTGACAGCAAAAGGAGGACCAACACAATATTAGGCAGGTGGTCATAATGTTATGCCTGGTTGGTATATGTAACATTGATTATCTACCAACAATGAATTTGACAAGGTCCAAATTTTGATGGCTAGACGACTGGGTCAGAACATCTCCGAAACAGTGGGTCACTTAAATGGGGGATGACATGAGAGTGAGTTCCACTTACCTGCTGGAAGAGATGGCACCAGAGAAGAAGGTAGTAGAGGGGCTGATGTTCTGCTGGGAAACCTTGTCTTCTGGCATTTATATGGATGTTACTTTGACATGTACCACCTACCTAAACATAGCTGCAGACCAAGTACAATTCTATTCGCAGTGTCTACTTTCAGCGACATTGCTGAGGAAAGGTTTGACAAACATCACAAACATTTCAAGGTTTTGACTTAACTCAGTCTGATCAAGAATCTGTGGGATGTGCTGGACAAACGAGTCCGATCTATGGAGGCACCATCTAGCAACTTACAGGACTTAAAGGATCTGCTGTTAACGTTTTGGAGCCAGATACCACAGCACACCTTCAGATGTCTTGTTGGGTCCATGCTTGGATGAGTCAGAGCTGTTTTGGCGCAAAACAAGGACCTACACCATAATAGCAGGTGATTTTTATGTTATGGCTGATCGGAGTATATACACTGTATTATTTATAACACATATTTTATACCATTCTAATACAGCTGGGAAAAAAACAACTGAATTACTAGGGGATCAGATACTGACTAAAGGGTGCGTGGGCATGAGTGTGTGTGTGTGTGTGTGTGTGTGTGTGTGTGTGTGTGTGTGTGTGTGTGTGTGTGTGCCAGAATATGAGTGAGTATGTGGAGTGCACATCAGTCCAATCAAGACCCTGGGAGTGATGATTGAGCCTAGTGAGTCACACATCACACTTTATAGCAGATCATAGCTTCACTCATGTCTGCTGAGTCACGCCGTCCTTATCATCCGGTGAATATATTACACCATCTTATATAGTGCTTATACTGTACATATGAATATAAAGTGTGCACTGTTTGGAAATTTTCTACATCAAGTCTCATCTTACATTAATATAACACTGATGTACCAAATATCCAATGTCAT
>JAUCMX010000004.1:25878607-25903607 GCA_033459395.1 Hemibagrus guttatus
ATGCCGGTGGACGTGGTGATCGCTCCTCCACTGTGGACAGACATGCACGAGAGCGAGATGAAGCTGAAGATGAGAGTGCGGCGCATCAAGGATGGACGCGACCTCCGAGGTGGGTGAGAGCACGAGAGGAATGTGTGTGATAGATTGAAGAAGTGAGGGAGTGATTGATTGAGCAAATAAGTGGCTGACTGTGCAAGAGCTAGTGAGTGAGTGAATGAGTGAGGAAATGAGTGAGGAAGTTCATGTGTATGCAAGTGAGTGATTAAGGAAAAAGGAGTTGCATGAGTGAAAGAGTGAAGGAGTGAGGGCGTTAATGAGTGAGCAGGTGAGTGAGGGAGGGAGGAAGGAAGCTGATGAGGAAGTTTGAGTGAGTTAGTGAGTGAGTAAATGAGGAAGTTGTGGGAGTTCAAGTTAGTGAGTGGGTGAGTGAGTGAGCAAAGAAGGAAGAAATTAAAGTGAGTGAGTGAGTGAGTGAGTGAGTGAGTGAGTGAGTGAGTGAGTGAGTGAGTAAATAAGGAAGTTGCTTGATTAGTGGGGGACTTGAAATAAAAGGAAATTATTGAGCAAGTGAGTGGATGAGTCAATAAGTGGAGTTATTCAGTGAGTGAGTGAGTGAGTGAGTGAGTGAGTGAGTGAGTGAGTGAGTGAGTGAGTGAGTGTGGTTTTGTTGCCACTCAATTCATCCTTGATTCATCCATAACCATGTGTAATCTTATTACCATATCAGAACACACACACACACACACACACACACACACACACACACACACAATGTATAATAAGCAACAAACATCTAACTCTAAAAAAAACAGTTTGTGTTTATGTATCACATTTACTCCCACTTGAACGAGAGTGCGAAAGCCTCTTAGTCTCTCTTCACTCTAACAAGTGTACAAGAGGGATTAACCTGCTAATACTGACGCTAAGCTAGCACAGTCTTAATCCAGTGTGTATATACACTTATCTCCACATGCAGCGCCTGCTCACATTAGCCGTCTGGAAGTAAGACGTCATGTAATAACCTGCGCTCTGCTCTTTCGACCATAATAAGACTACTGTTTGGATTAAATGCAAGTGGTTGTGGCATAAATACACAGCAAATTCAGCTAATTGGTCACTAAATGGTGGCTCTTGTGCTTTAAGTGCAATAGCGGCGTCTCAGATGCTGACGTAAAGGTTCAGACAGAACGTGTGTGGGCTTTTCTTGTCTTTTTTTAATCTATACTTAACATTTATTAGGATAGGGATTGATAAAGGAAAGCAGTGGTTAATTAGAAACCGTGACATAGTGGAAGGCTGATGATTCCTGACATGGCACAACTATCCTGGTGTTATTCTATCGCTCAGAATGTGTCTTTACTTGCCTGAGCTGGCATGTCACCCCCACCGCCATGAGCATATTTAGCTCAGGGTTGTTGTAAGCGTGCACATTAGCTGCTAAGCAAAGACGTAAATACTACTTCTCTGTATTTAACGCAACCCCCTCAACCCCCACTCTTTGCAGCACAGATACACACACAGATACAAACACACACAAATATACGACACACAAAGTCAGGACGAGAAGGGCAAGTGCTTGAGATACTGTATATCCATTTTCATATGCATGGTCACCCCTTTAACCCCCCCCACCTCTCCACTGACCCTCCCCAATCCCCTGACCCCCCCCCCCCAAAAACACACCTCTTTAGCAATCAATTCTATTTCATTCTATTTGATGATTTTTTTAACAGACCTGAAAATGTGAAATGTGTGAAAAATTCTGAAACAGGATGTTCGATTTTTAAGCGCATGGCTAAATCTTTTATTGTGGGAAATCATCTCTAAAAAGGAATAGCAGTAAAGTAATACAAAACCAGGTAATGTAGGGAGTGTGCTGAAGGTCATTATTAATTAATGAATTTTATTTTTCAGTATTAAATAAATAAATGTTATATAATTATATTTTATAACATTATATAATTATTATTATTATCATTATTATTATTAGTAGTAGTAGTATTAGCATTTTAACAATTAATAATTAATATACAATTAATTATTAAAAAGCTTTAAATTGTATGTTTTTGATATATAAATAAATATATATTGATGTTTTATAGTACATATTTATATTTATTATTAGTACTAATGTAGGAGGGGATTAAAAAAATGACAATAACAACAAACAACAACAACAACAACAACAACAACAACAACAACAATAATAATAATAATAATAATAATAATAATAATAATAATAATAATAACAGTAGTAGTAGTAATTGCTATGCACTTTTCTATAGAAGCGCAAAACAAAGAGTATAACACAAGCAAAAAATATAATTAAATAAACTAATTAATTAATCAGTACATTCAAGATAATTACAACACAAAACAGATGACATTAAAAAGTTTGTTAAGCCATTGTCTTAAATAACCAAATGTCAATATTACCACATATGCCAGAAATAAAAAAATAACAGTAGCATTCTTGATTCCCCCAATGCAATAATTACACAAAATGTAATAAATAATAGCATAGTTTTCTAGCTTAATATCAGAGTATACTAAATCTAAATGAACAATAACAGCTATAGGTTATTATATCACTTCATTTTGAATAATAAATGTGCTACTTCATGATAACAACACTAAAGACATCAGTGCCAAGCACATATCTCGAAAAGTTCCATAGATTAAATCTGGCATAAATTCAAGAAAAAAGCTAGGTCAAAGTGTGGCAGTAAAACGTGTAGGCCAGTGTATAAAATTAGAGATGATAAAGGAGGGCACACCTGCAGCAGCTCCATGACTGACACTGCCTGATAAAATGTGACACACTTCCAGCTAAGATAAATAGCTCCGATCATGTGTTCAGAGTTTTCTAAGTGGGTGCTCACACACCACAAATGGGACGCAATGTATCTCGGGCAGCGTGTCAAGAAAAAAGCAGCGTCTTTTGATTACTTGCAAACGATGATGCATTATCTTGTGGAATATTGTCTAAAGTGTGATTAAAACAAGCTGGGGAAGTTCTGCTTTCTTCTCCTTCTGTTCTGTGCTGACACCAACAATACGCAGCCATGTCTGCTCTAATCGAGTTAAAGTTTATTCCTGCACTCTGTTTCTGTCTGTATCTCTCTCAGTCGCTCAGCTTTGTTTCAAAACCTGAGAGATCACATGTAATTGTAAAGCTAGTATGCTAGACCTGCAATGGTAAAACCAGGTATTAGCCAAAACTGGTTGGGTGCAATTAGTTAGTGTGTGTGTGTGTGTGTGTGTGTGTGTGTGTTGTGCACAGCACCTCAGAGACAGCCCGCTGGCCACCCATGTGTTGAGCAATGATGTCATACTGTTTGGCAGTTGCTTTTAATAATCAGAAACAGAAAGGCCTTGAGCTGAGCTTTTAAAGGGCCAGACACACAGCTGGAATAATGGGTCAAGACTTTTCCACCTTACCTCAATTTACATACTTCCTTCCAGGCATCCTGTAGGTAAGTCAATGTGTCTCGTCAAGGTGTTTCACACTCGTCCACACGGCTTCATCAGCTCCATTTAGAAACTGTGAAGCACTACAGAGTCGCTTTTCTGAGAACATGCCAATGGAGCTTGTTTGGATGATTTGATTACACCTGAGACCCTGACCTAGTGGTATTTGATATTTTAGATGATCTAGATAACTAAAATACCTGCATAGATGTACAATATTCATGCATTTTCTAGCTCACCGAACACTGCAGCCTGGGATGAGCCGTTTATTAAATGAGGTAGCCGATCAGCATTTTCACTATAGCCAATAAATAGAAAAACAAAAGTATTAAAATCTGCTGGAACAAATAAAATAGTAATATCTTTATTTTTAGTTTGTCAGCTTGTTAATTCAGCCATACTAGGGGTAAAATTTGAAAAGAAAGGAAATATAAATAAATAAATAAATAAATAAATAAATAAATAAATAAATAGATAGATAAATAGATAAATAGATAAATAGATAAATATTAAAGTGGGATTCAAATGAGAGCAAATGCATCAGTCTCACAAAAAAATGTTAATTATACAGGAAAATGCCATGATTTGGCATTTTGAACCTGGTTTGAACCTCAGACACATCCCATACATTTTCATGTTGAAATTTCATTCACTGCATTAAAATATCACTAATAGACCTAATGAATGATACAACTACACGAGATGAAGACGAAGCCAGTTTAACAAGAAGGATCATTTATTATAATATCATATCATGGACGTATTCGAAGGAAACCAACCAAATGCCAATACAACAAAATTAGCTTAAAGCCTGCGACTTTCCAGTGCAATGAGAACGGTTTGTTCTTGGAAAACCTGCTCATGTTATCAAAGCACAGTGCTTTTTTCAAACACACTTTCACCTCTACACCACCTTGATGTTTTTCGCAGCAGCGTGCAAACCAGTAGCTGAAGAGTGAGCAGCTTTGTGTGTGGTGACTGAGGTTTGCTTAACACTCAGGCGCTCTGTGACAGGATCTGTCATGATGGCATGCGTGAGTCACGGCCATGAGGCTGATTACGCCTTTTGAAACTGGTCTCTGTGCTTTGACTCGGTCGTTATCTTTATTGCAGGGCAGCCTTGCTGCATGATGTCATGTGAAACAGTAAAGAGAACAAAAAATAATTACTTTTGATTAGGTAAAAAAAGAAAAAAGTGCATACTGGGTGATGTGTAAAGGAAGTGAATCAATGAAGAGAGCGAATCGCTAAAGAAAGCGGTGAATTGAAATTTGAGGAGCGATATCAGGCTTCAGCTTGTTCTTGTTTTCTAACTGTCACATGTATCTGCTTACTAAACCTTATCTCATACACATGAGCTCATCTTTTCTTTCATGCTTAATTGCTCCCTTGTCCTACTGTTTCTGTCTTTCTCTTTCTTTTCAGCCTTTGTTTCATTATCCAGTCACTGTTTAAACACCTTCCCACCCAGCTGGACTCATAAGTGTGTATCTGTGTGGGCTTGTTTGGCATGAGAGTGTGTGTGTGTGTGTGTATATATGTGCTTGTACATATGTCTACAAGTGTGAGATGAATGATCTCACACTTGATCAAGAGCCAGACTGAAGCTTTTAACCTGAGTTGTTGATGTCATTGCCCTTGCTTGCCAGCCTTACATGGAAATTCACCTAACACTTTCCAGATTTTGCAAGATTCCAAAACAGTACTGATAATTAAACAGTTATGCTAACATCTTTTTGTTTTTCGTCCACTTATCGTCCTTGTTTCCTTGCAGCCTAAATAAGGACATCAGAGATTTGAATGTGCACATTAGCTCAGGGCTAATTTGGTGCCGTGTTTAGATGTGATGTAATGTGTCTCTTAAGAAAGCATGGAGGCCGAACGGGCTTTATTAGTGCTGCAAGATCCAAAAATACACCAATGTAGGTTGTCAAATTGACTGGCTCTAGGCGGATCATTGGTGTCCAAGTGCAGTCCACACATGGACTCTTGTATTTGGAGCATTTAAAGTCGTTAACCTTATCGTTTTGTGATACACATCAGACTAGTTTGGACGCATGGACATCTGCGTGAATAAAAGTGTTTCTATATATATATGTATAAAGTGTGTGTGTGTGTGTGTGTGTGTGTTAGGAAGCATGCCCTTGGCTCGTGGTTGGGTGGTGTGTTTTTGTGGTCCGCTTCATTCCCATAGTGTGATGCTGGACTCTGAGAGGAGATGAGATCATGCAGGAAGCAAGAGCGCAAGAGAGCAGGGAACCAGACACTGACACCGTATTTGGTCTCTTAAAGGGCCAAACGTCCAATTTCACCAGTCCTTCCAGATTCCTCCTCCTCTTCACTGTAATAAAATGCTTGTGCCATTTCTCAAACTACAATCTATCGCTGACTATAAAGTTATTTTGAATTACTGCCGAAGCTCGAATGTTGACATTCTGGCACCTGGTCCAAGAGCCAAGGTCCAAGTTTACTTAAAAGAATGTAGCCTCTTATTCTCTATGGAGGTTCATGTGTTCTGACTCTGTGTCTGTTAGTCTACTTAGCGTCCCCTTGGACTGGCAGGATGCGGAAGTGTGTGTGGAGCCGATGTGGAGCTCTCAGTTTGATTTTGTGTGTTCGGATGTTAGGAAAGCCCCTCCATTGTTACCATACAACAATAATGCGTGTGTCTACTTTGGCCTACCAGTACAAGTACCCAATTTGTATACCGGATTTTAGAATGGATAATGTCTGTGGTTTTTGTCAATTTATTTCAAGCCATGTTTTCTCTCATGTCTTTTTTCAGGAGGCTTCGCAGCTTTCTCTTCGTGCTTCCCGGATGTTTGTGAGAGCAAGCCGCCACCTTATCTTCCGCTCAGTCTGTCTCAGCCATGCCTGCCCGTAGCTAACCTGGGTCCGACTCGAATACTGCCTCACCTATACCTAGGCTCACAGAAAGATGTCCTTAACAAGGTAAGCTATGGAAAGAAACTCAACATGCATTGCCTAGCGTCATAGACATCTATCTACATTATTAGAACGAATAAATGTTTACTTTGTACCATCTCATACTCCTCCTACAACTCAGTTTGTCCTCATTGTACCCCTGAATGCCTGTAATCTATTTTTCTTCTTCCTGTATTTCTTTCTACTTCCTGTTTTGTTTTTTTGTTGGTTTTTTTCTGTTTCTTATTGTCTATTGTTGGTATCCGTTCATATTTCAGTTGCTAATCATAATACACTGCTACACTGCATCGAGTAAGCTATTATCTTAAAAGGACTGGTTCTACATAGAACCTAAAATAGTTCTAATACTTGCTTCATATATGGAACCCTAAAATATTTCATCAGCTTTCAACCTTTCTCGAATATGTTATTCATAGACATCATTTCAAAACATCTCACAGCATTATCTATGCATAGAAAAAAGTCCCCAAAATAATGGCACTGACTTCACCTTATGCATTCTTTCAATTATAGAATTGTTTTAATATAAAAGGTTCAATTCTCTAGAAGGGTTCAATAAAGAACTGTTTTTGGGACAGTTGCCTTTGTGATTCCTTGACTTCTGTTTAAAGCTTTTTTATCTCCAGATGCCTAAACCAAATAGAAAATATAAAAGGCATAATCAAAATATTAGCATTAACCTTGACCACATTTTTTGCTCATTGGTAAATCAGTTCATCATTGTAAATATTCTATTAATGCCTTCGATAAGAACCTGTACATGAATTTCACTTATGGTCAAAGGAAATGCCATCGACCGTCAAAACGTGTTTTTAGCTGACATCTCGAGCAAAGTATTTTGTCTTGGCATTCCTTCATTGTGTATCATATCATAGAGTGAAAGAGATAAGGAACATTTGTGCAATATGATCCAAGATAATCATGCCAGTTGTGATTTTCCATTCAGTCTTGCATTTTTTCCCTCAGGAAATATGCCGCTATGTAGAACTGATGTCAAGATCTGGTTGTTTAAACAGGAACTGATGGCGCAGAATGGGATCACTTACGTCCTGAATGCCAGCAACACCTGTCCGAAGCCAGACTTCATCAGCGAGAACCACTTCCTGCGCATTCCCATCAATGACAGCTACTGTGAAAAGCTGCTGCCTTGGCTGGAAAAAACCAACGAATTCATCGGTAAGAATTATCCTCCACAGAATATTACCATATGGCTTGCTGATGCCGCATAGAGGGTCAAGCTTGACTGAGTCTACCTAAAATAGCTCAACATTTCTGCTTACTGTAATGACAAAAGTTAGTATTATGGTAGACCAATTTGAGCAGCACATTATGGGAGGTCTGACTGTTCAGTGTCAGCACTTGCGCTGGGCTGAAACCATAAACCTAGTGCTGTAATAGCATTTCTGGTTTAGACTGCTTTTCCTTATCCTTATCTTTCTTTTCCTGTCCAGACAAAGCAAAACTGTCAAACTGTAGAGTCATCGTCCACTGTCTGGCTGGAATTTCTCGATCTGCAACCATTGCCATTGCTTACATCATGAAAACCATGGGATTGTCATCAGATGATGCCTACAGGTGAATAGGATTATGTAATGTCTGGTTGTGTCACTTACAGCATGTCATGAGTCATGTTTATTTAGTGCTTACACACCGAATGACGGAGCAAAACTACCTAATATCTCCCAGAATTTGCTGGGGATATCCAACTTGTTCTGAGCTGTTTTTGGTGAAAATGTTTCACCTCAAAAGGCTTGCTTATGAGACAATGAGCTGGACAAGCTATTTGTAAGCAAAAAAAGAAAAGGTTAAACAGGTCTCAAGGACTCATGATGAGCCACGTGAAAAAAGAAAATCATGTTTTCATTTCTATCCCTAGGTTTGTGAAAGATCGCCGGCCATCGATATCTCCTAATTTCAACTTCCTCGGCCAACTCCTGGAGTTTGAGAGAGACCTAAAGCTGAAGACACCCTTAACCTGCAACCCTCTGAGGTCAGCAACTCACCATCCTGAGGTGACCGAGGTCAACATAGAGACTGTTGAACACAGCAAAGAGAAAAGCCGTTCTCATCAAAGAATTCAAGAAACTACAGTATTAAACGTCAAGACACCATCACCTACCTCACTCCGAAAAGATCTCAGCAGCCTTCGTCTCTCCGCAGACCAAGTTGTCCACAACAACCAGCTCAAATGTTCCTTCCAGCTCGACATCAAGTCTGTCTACTCATCAAACCAGCATCTCCGAACCTCTCCAAATGCCTTGCAATCAGACTCAGAAACCATGCCCAAGCTTTTCAAACTGGACAGTCCAAAAAGCTCAAGCAATATGTGTTCACATTCTCCATCCCAAGAAACCCCAAGGAGCCCCAAACCAGAGTTGTGGAGATCATCAGTAACAGAATCTACACCGAAAAACAGTGGTACCTTCGAGAGGTTATCCTCCACAACTCTGTCTCTCAACCTCAACTTGAATAGACAAGTTACAGTTGTTCAGGATCCTGTTCATAACGTCAACGTCAAGTCGTCTTCATTCCTCAGCTTGCCCCTGACTACATCTTCTGTTTGGACCAAGCACAGAGGAATGACTCAAGCCACGACACCTGGCACACCCACTGAAGAACACCCGTGGTTCTTCAACTCAGATCTGGACTCTTCAGGGAAGGGTTCCGGGAGCTCGGTGAGGTTTGGAAGTTCTCCTGGCACGGCTGTGATGCAAGTGGAGACACAGTTCAAACGGAGAAGCTGCCAGATGGAGTTTGAGGAGAGCATCAGCACAACAAGAAGCACTGAGGACTTTGGAACGCTCGGGAAGCAGTCTAGCTTCTCAGGCAGTATGGAGGTCATTAAGGTGTTATGACAGAGAGCCTGAACTTACAAGTGTCCACCTCTCTTGTTTCAGAGATTGCGAAAGAGGACAGATAATTTATTACAGAGATTTATTTGCAAAAATCTGTACAGACGACAAAGGAGGTGAATCTCAGAAAAGACTTGCTGCATGCATACGTTAGTGTGCATGCATACATTAGCCCATGCATTATGTTCTCCAAAGCACAGTAGACTTAAAATCCTGAGCTCACCCTATTGTCATGATAGAAATGATGGATGCTATAAACTATACGCCAGAGAGTAAATATACCTGAGGTACCCTTCAGTTGAAGGATACAGAGTATGGACTATTTGTGTTACAGCATGGCTATTAAAAATGCAATTGAATGGACTATTTTCATAGCACTGGATCATTTTTGACCCAGAACAAGGTTGAGGTAAAAGATTTGCTGTATTATATTTAGGCTTCGTTGGCCTTTAATATTGTCGGCGGTGTTACCAACTGCCTCTGTGATTTAATATTAGTTTGTGAAAGTAGTCCGCATGTGTTGAGCAGAGATGAAGTCTCAGCTGTACTACTGTGCACTGGGCATGCTCAGAAAAGACCGGCTACCTGCAGACAGACAAGCTGCATCCTAGCAGTACAAAGCTTTAAGTGTATCCAGAAGTACTTGCATATGTATGTATATATAAAAATTTACATAAAATTCAATGGAGTATTTAATGTTTCATGCATTGTTGTTTTAACTTATTGTATCGGTTTCATTCTGGTAATGAGCAATAATATAATATTTGAAGAAGTCTTTGTCTCTGTTTGATTTTGTGGGGGATAAAAAGACAGAACATGCAAACAAACCTGCCCATTTATTGATTTTACTATCAGGGATTATTAACATATCTTGATTTTTAACCAAGGTCCAATGCCTGGAGCAACGGATAACCAAATCAACAAAAGCAATCAATAAATAACAAATTATTGGATCATGTGGATCACTTCATTTTCAGTGACAGTTTTTTACATCTGTTCTACAATATAGTACAGACAAACCTACATCCACCACACAAGAATGAAAAAGTATGTAAAATATTCCAGGTAAAAAATGGTGAACATGTTCGATTGTACCCAGGAACACGCTCCAACTCTTAGCATTAACTTATTATATATCTCTAGTTGTGCTCTTAGCATATCTCTACTTAGCTTTTAATAAACCCTATATACGTAGTGCAACTAGTTATTTGTATCTGGTATTGTTTTTTTATTGTTTTGGACAGAAGTTAAGTTCATATCACAGCCATAATGAAAACTTTGTAAGAGAAAACGTCCAGAATTTACATCTCTTGTAGGTTTTTCCCACACAGAAAACCCATCATTCTATTTATCATTTCTTTCAGATCATCAGTTCTTTTTATTATGCATATGCATATGCGTATGAAACATGCCTCTTGGTAGCTCAGCCTTGTAGATTGTGCTTTGTTCACAATTTTAGAAATTAACCCTAAACATCCAGATGGTGTAATACCAACATACACAGTGGGTACCCTGTAGTACACATATGTCATATCACACACCCAAGTAAGACGTTCCAGAGATGGCCAGCAATGTTTTGACCGCCTCTGTACCCCTAGCGCAAAGGTCACCATGTCCACTACGGTGCAGGTGTCCAACCCTGGTGCTGAGGTATGACCTGTCTTGCACATTTTAGTGTTATTTTTGCTCTAACATACTCACTCCAGGTCAGAAAGGTCCGCAATTTAGCCTATTAGTTGAATCAGGCATGCCAGGGCAGGTAAAATGTTTACATTTCTGGTATTTGGCAGACACCGTTAACGAGAGCGACTTACATTTTGTCTCATTTCATACAACTGAGGGTTAAGGGCCTTGCTCAGGGGCCCAGCAGTGGCAACTTTGTAGACCTGGGATTCAAACTCATAAGCTTCTGAGCAGTAGTGCAACACCTTAACCACTAAGCTACTACATCCCCAGAAGCATATAAGAACAGGTTCCCCCACATACCCCCTAAAACTACACCTTACACCTATAGGAATTAAACATTATTATTCATGCTAAATACAGAATGTGAACCAAATACAGAATGTGAACCAAACACATCACGTTTCATTTAGTATAATCCACAACGATGTCTAAGATTATCAAGACAGGATCACAGGATTACTTTCTGTTCCACGAACAAAACACAAACGGCATGATGAGGCTGCTTTTAGCGTTTATGCTCCCACGCTAATGTTTCTAATGTCGAAATGTTTCACAAGATGCACAGCTTCAGTTTGCAATTATAAAAGCAGCTTCAAGAAGGTACAAATTTATAATAATCTAATCAGAATAATCCAAATCTTACCCAAACTAGTGCAATGCTAAAAATGACTGTTTATAGTAAAACAGAATAATACTACTATTAATAATAAAGCACATTTTTACAACACTAGTCATACACTAAAATGCAGCTTAAATTGCTTTAATTCATTTAATTTTATTTACTTAATTTAATTATTATTATTATTATTATTATTATTATTATTACTTTTATTATTATTATTATAACTTTGCATTGTAGCCTTGTTCTTGTAAAACTAGAGCTAATCTATGAAAGCTACCATGTTCATTACTATTTGTATTTATTTATATACATTTTACATTTATTTATTTATTTAATTTTATTATTATTATTTTTATTATTTTTATTACTAGTTGTATATTTATTAACCCCTAAGCTTGTGTGTTTGAGTCTTGCCTCCACCCTTTGTACTCTAGTTTTTTTTCCCCGGTCCAAAGACATGTGTTGTCTGATTGCCATCTCTAAATCGTCCGTAGTGTGTGAGTGTTTGTGTGATGGTGTCCTGTGATGTTTTGGCACCCTGTCCAGGATGTTCTTTGCCTTCTTTGTCCACTGTGACTGGTCTCAGGTTCTCTGCAACCCTGTATAGGATATGAGGTTCTGAAAATGGAAAAATTATTATTTTCGTATTGTACCAATTTGATTATTTTAATTTCCGACATAAAAGAGAGCACTGAGTACTGCAAATACACTATAAAAGGAACAAACTGACCTTGTAGACTACATGTGTGTCATTATCTGACTCATAAGTACCTAATTAATACCTCTGAATTCCTAATCTCAAGCAAAGGTCATGTAGTGCATGTCAATACAAGCCACTCATCCACTGCGAGACTTATTTCTGGCTTTGTTCACTTCCCTGTATACAGATGCTGACTACACATTTAACAAACATTAGAACAATACCCAAACCGCTCCTAGCAGGCTGACTCAGCTCTAGCCAGCAATAGATTAGCGCATGAGAGTTAATTGCTATTAACCATCTGCTACTGTTGCAATCAACATCTAAATCTAATTGTGCTGAAGCGATATATTTGTTGCAGTAAGTGTTAAAGTCCTGTGTGTTGTAGCGCAGACACAAAGATTTAGTGTGGATGATTGCGTTCTTTCCGTTCTATGTTCGAGAAAGAAATACGGTATATTATTACAGTGGGTTTATTATTCTCTACCAGTGGGGTAACTGAAGCATAGCCAGAGGTTTGTGATAGTTGTTATTGTTGTTATAGTTATAGTGATGAAAATTACACTGCAGTTTTATTTTAAAAAAAACAACAAAAAAACACGGGTGTTAATATTTATGAATAAGGGGCATCATTGCAAATGAATTTATTTCATAGTCAAAGGCTTAAAAAAATAGTTTTTTAACGGTGTGTGTGTGTGTGTGTGTGAGAGAGAGAGAGAGAGAGAGAGAGAGGTTTTGGGTGTGTTGATTGACCTGTAGAATTGAATGGAAACCTCTCTGCTAATGAGCTGATGTGTTTACGATGTTTGTGTGTGTGTGTGTGTGTGTGTGTGTGTGGGGCACCATGTGCACCTCGTAACATACACACGCTTACTAATTTCAACCCTGCAAAATTTACAACCGTCACCATCACACTGAAATCTATGAGCACTAATTGTATGTTACATGCCAGATTCCTTGTTTCGTTGTAATCAGCGAGGAGACATAATGTATGAGTATGAACGTCGTAACTCAAATTTGATCCTTCGCTTGCTGGCATCAGCTGCCTAACGTACGCATTAGGTCATAATGTTGTCATGCATACAAACTGGTATAAGCACAAAACCGTTATTTACAGGAGATCTGATCAGCCATTGCAGGAGATATGATCTAATAGCTTTCTTTTACAGCAGGTCATGTGCAGTGTAAATTCTGTAATTCTGTCTGCATGTAATGAGAGTAAGTGTATGAGAATGAGAGAATGTGTGTGTGTGTGTGTGTGTGTGTGTAAGCCTGTGCGTGAGAGTGGGTGAGCTGTGGAGAATGAGAGCAGTTGATTGTAACCAGACAAGAGTGTGTAATGTGGCGGTCTGGCGCCTGGACGCAGACCTTCTATATGGAAACTGTTAAAGTCTCATTACGTCACCAACCGAGTTGCTCTCCTTTCCATGATCCAGAGCGAGTGAGTAATGCGGCCTTAAAAATAAACAGCACTTCTCTCTCTCTCTCTGTTTTTCCTGTGCACTCCTCAGTTGAACTTGTATAACCCCCAGCTACAGAGGACTACTTTTTGACATTTTCCTCATTCAGCTATCAATCACAAGCGAAAGGAGAATGAATCAAGGAAGCAAATGTGACAGATAAGATTGAGGAAAGTCTGTAACGGATGGTGTGCTGACATTTCGGTAACACATCCTTCCCTTACACACTCCATTTGTTAATAAACCGGAGATATGGAGTCCTTTTGATTGGTACGGAGGAATTATCATTCGCTTCGGGTGATGCATTTTAGATCTGCACTCTTGCATCACCTCTCGGTCTTGTCAGGGAAGAACGGTGCGCTTACGACGCAGCAGAAACGAAATTCCTCTGCAGTGTACTGTAGGCATGCAGCAAAACTAATATCACAGTCTTTATTCCAATGCTACATCATCCTCTAACACACACACACACACACACACACACACATATATACAGTGATTCCAAACATTAAAAGTTTTACACAATGGTCCTGCTTCCTGTGCCTTTTCCTTTGCCTGTCTGCCCTTTTCTGCCCTCAAAGTCACCCAAGCTTCAGGCATCATGCCTATTTTTGCAGCCCAAGCGAACAGCGATAGCCCCCTGTCCCATTTATTATGCATAAGGATGCAATGTAATGCTTTCTCAACCCTTACGTCCTTTAATGGGCTCTTGCATAACAGCGCCGTTTATGAATAAATAATGTGATTACAGTTTAGCTTTTGTCAGGCAGACAGAAGCATCAGACATGGCGTCAGTGCCACTGAGCTTCGGCGGGATTTATGGTACTCATACATCTGTTTATGCAAACTGGACATAACAATGCTGAGAAATACACTGAAAATTTATTAACTCTTTATTATTATTATTTTTTTTAGAATTCTCTTAGTTGTACAGGAAATGAAGTTAGCTTGGAAGCAGTTATAGTTATCTACATGGTTTTTTTTTTTGTATTTAATTATTTAATAACATAAAATTGTTGTACAAAAGTTACACTTATACATCAAATGTATATCCTTTTTACAAACACATAAGGTCCAAATTGACATAAGGTTAAAAGTTTTGGAGGTTTGGACTTCCATACTAATACAGTGTAAGTGTAAGTAAATATAATCATTTTGATAATGGAAGGTTGTGATTTTCAACATTTGAACCATTGTAACAACAACAACAACATCACAGACTCCATTTTGAGTCTTCTTTTTTCATTTGTAGTTTTTCTGTATTTTTAGCCTACTAAGAGCGATATTTTCATAGAAAAGTTTCCATTCCATTGTCTGTACCGTTTATCCGATCTATCATCGGGTCATGGGGAGCCTGTGCTTATCTCAGGCGTCATCGGGCATCAAGGCAGGATACACCCTGGACCGAGTGCCAACCCATCGCAGGGCACACACACATACACTCATTCACTCACGCAATCACACACTACAGGCAATTTAGAGACTCCAATCAGCCTAGAAGCATGTCTTTGGACTGTGGGAAGAAACCGGAGTACCCGGAGGAAACCCACCAAGCATGGGGAGAACATGCAAACTCCACACACACAGTGAGCAGGAGCGAGACTTGAACCCAGGACGCTGTGAGGCAAACGTGCTAACCATTAAGCCACCGTGCTGCCTCAAAGTTTTTTACACAAATGTTTCTATCTTCAAAGTAAATGTTGATATCAAACCCATTTCTGATCTCTAAGTGCATGTTCATAATCATCTAAAATTTGAAGCTGGTTATATTCATCCACTTAAATTCTGTGTAAGGTTATCCAGCAGAGGGAAAAAGCCAACAGAGTCCTGACTCATTTTGAATCAGACTTCTGGCAGTAAAATAACTGATAAAGGTCTAATAATAATTTTCATTCCACTGCCGGATGGAACTCGAGTGTACTGGTAAAAACAGTTAATCTGTGGAATGTCTATTCAGCTATTTTATGAAACCTTTTATACAGAAATTGTATGACTAAGGCAAACTATGAAGGCAAGTGTGATCGAATTTGGGGTGCAGAATGCTAGCTAGATGTTTGCTGGTTTGTTAGCAATATTAGCCTGGTAGGTACAACACTAGAAACATCCTAAAATTGATTTATGGCTACATTTCTTAGGAAAAACTTATTATTTTTGACCTGTACTGGACAAATACATGATGATGATGCTGAGAAACCTTGGCTTGTGTGTTGGTTACAGCGTGCAAGCGTGTATAATCGACACACTGCAGGGCTAGGGCACAGTGTTTGTGTGTGTTGGTCGGGGACGTCGGAAGTGTAGAGGTGAGGTCATCGCTTTGAATGAGCTGAGCTGGTAGCGCAAGCTCGGGCTGCAGGCTCGGATGTTTTGCGATCGATCGAGTCTGAGTGCCCTTCGTCTGTCCTGTAGGTGTTATTTCAGTCTCGCAACTCGGAGACAAAATGTTTCAGTAAGCGTTGAGCGCCAGACTGACACCGACGCACACACACACCCACATACAGAAAAACATCGTGTCATCAAACTTCCAGTTTCCTTCAGTGCCTTTATAGAAAACAGGCGGGTCAAATGGAGGTGAGCAATGCACTGTGCAGTCTTGGATGGTTTGATAAGAACTGAACATCAGTGAAGCAAAACTATAAGACCAGCTTCCTCCGGGTCGTGTTTATTATCTTCAACAGATTTTTTTCACTTTTTCAGAATCTTGACTAGAGAAAAATACAGTGCTGTGAAAAAGTGTTGGTCCCCTTCCTGATTTCTTATTTTTTTGCATGTTTGTCACACTTTAATGTTTCAGATAATCAAACACATTTAAATATTAGTCAAAGATAACACAAGTAAACACATCATGCAGTTTTTAAATGAAGGTTTTTATTATTAAGGGAAAACAAAATCCAAAACTACATGGCCCTGTGTGAAAAAGTGTTTGCCCCCTAAGACTAATAACTGGTTGGGCCACCCTTAGCAGCAACAACTGCAATCAAGCATTTTCGATAACTTGCAGTGAGTCTGTTACAGCGCTGTGGAGGAATTTTGGCCCACTCATCTTTGCAGAATTGTTGTAATTCAGCCACATTGGAGGGTTTTCGAGCATGAACCACCTTTTTAAGGTCATGCCACAGCATCTCAATCAGATTGAGGTCAGGACTTTGACTAGGCCACTCCAAAGTCTTCATTTTGTTTTTCTTCAGCCATTCAGAGGTGGACTTGCTGGTGTGTTTTGGATCATTGTCCTGCTGCAGAACCCAAGTTCGCTTCAGCTTGAGGTCACAAACAGATGGCCGGACATTCTCCTTCAGGATTTTTTGGTAGACAGCAGAATTCATGGTTCCATTTATGACAGCAAGTCTTCCAGGTCCTGAAGCAGCAAAACAGCCCCTGACCATCACACTACTTTTTCACACCACTGTACATCCCATATACTGTATATGCAAATACAGGAGAGACAAGATGTGCATATGATGAGCCAGTTTGACTAGTAGTATGCAGGTCTCAATGCCAGGCTGGGTGCTGCACATACATTGGGTTGCGTAACTATTTACACTCTGTGAAGATTTCCACAGTTTGTAGCCTGGAAATGAACTTTAGTTCGGGTGCAAACTCTTGCCTCTCATATTAAATGTCAAATTGTTGATAAAAGAGTTGTTTTGTGTTGTATTTTGTACATTGGGAATTGTTGCAAATCAAAGAAAGTTAGTTTCTTACATCTAGAATTCGTCCTGTTGTTATGTCTAGCAATTATGCACCGTTTTTTTCTGATTGTTTGTGTCCTTTGCACTGTATGTACAGTAATAGTCCTGTATTGTCATGTTGTATAGCTGTATTACAATGTGTTGCGAAACTATTCAACCCCCTCAACACTTTGTAGTGTTACAACCTGGAACTGAAATGCTTTCTAAGAAAAGCCTAAAGTCGTTTTTGTGCCATCAGAAGTGGAATCAGTGTCCGAACGGAGTAACTGAGTGACATGTGATTACAATATTATTACAACCTGTTTTTGGAAGTCCTCAGAGTTCATCAGAGAACATACCTGAGCAAACATTTCCTGAACAAAGTAATGCTGGCTATAATTCAAATGATTACAAGGACTTGCATGGTGGACACTGTTGAAAACTGTTCGTATGGTCAAGCTCTTTATATAAGAGGAGGCGTTTTTTTTTCATCTCCATTGTCAGAGTCTGCAGTCTCAGGGGTAAAGCTGTAGCTTTTAGTTTTTCCAACAGGATGAACTTTGCAGTTTATCGGAAAAAAATCTGTATTTTTTTTTTTTAAATCTTACAAACCTCAGGTGAAAGTAAATGAATGATTTACACTTGTTTTACATTTGTTAGAGCAATAGTAATAAACTAACCTTTTTTTTTGTATTTTTTTTTGTTTATTTTTTTCCATAACATTAACTGTAAGAGAATACAAAATGCATTTTTAAATGCATTTAATTGAATTGTTTAATTACAATTATTTAAATATATATAAAAAAAATTATTATTGGTATATTGAAAAGAATAAATAAATTTTTCTTCATTCATAAAATCCAAGCTATTTTGCCACTATTGTGCACATTTATATATTATATTTGCATATTATTTATATTACTTTTTGTTTTTCCTAATTCTATATATTTTTCCTAATTCCTAATTCTATATTTATTTATATCTATTTATCTATATCTATTATTATTTATTTATAAGTCTATTTAATTTGCAGTTATTTGTATAACACTTTTAACACTGGACGTTGTCACAAAAAATAGCTTTATATAAATATCAGAATGAAATCCGAATAAAAAATCAGAATAAAAATACATTTTATTGTAAATAAAATCTATTTTAAATATCCCTAATGAGTAAACCAGAGCAATGGAAAAAAACTCCCTGAGATGATATGAGGAAGAAACCTTGAGAAGGAATTTCCCTTTCAATTACTTTGAACTGCATGGTTAAAAAGTGCAGTTGCGTAACCAGGAAATTTATTTTATAAATTCTTTGTAGTTATAACATGAAGTCTGTCTTGCTGAAGTTAGTAAGTCTTCACTGATGAAGGCTCGAGTGCAAAACTATTCATATCTACCTGCCCCAAAATCCAAAGCCAATCCAAAGCCATGCTATTTAAGAGATACAATCCACAGCAATCGCATGTATCTCCGGTCAGTCCATGTGGGTTCATCCTCAGCAGCAGCAAGAGATCTTCAAGTAATACCACATTCCTTACACAACTTTCTTTTTGAGTTCTGCCTCTTCTCTTGTGTGACTTTTCTTCTTCTGCTCTTGTCGCTTTTGTTTGCATTTCACTTTTGTCTACTCTTTGACATGTTTTTGGCCATAAAACACTTTCTTTTTTACTTGTGTTTCCAGATGCTTTTCTTTTCTTTTTTTTGTGCTAACTTTCTTTTAAAACTTTTGTGTGTGTGTGTGTGTGTGTGTGTGTGTGTGTGTGTTCTTACTTCTTGTTTTTTCTTTTTTCTTTGCTTATTTATTGTTTTATTTATCTTTGACGTGTATGGTGTCAGATTTGGGACTTTATTAGTGACAAAAAAAAAAAGAAATATCACAAATGCACAAATTATATATTTAAATACCGAAAGAAGTGAGTGAAAACTCAAACAAAAATGAAAATGAAAGGAAAAAAGAGGATCATTTATTATTATTATTATTATTACTATTTTTTTTGGCCATTATTTATTTATGTTAGATTTTTTTTTTTTTTTTTTGCTTTTTGGTGGCAAATTTATTTTTGTGTTATATTTCTCCTTTTTCTCTTCTAATTTTTTCTTGATTATTTCACTTTTTTCCACTCTTAGATGACTTTGGAGTTAAATTTAGGACTTTGCTAGTGCCAAAAAGGTAAATATCACAATTGTGATACACAATTGTTGCAATCAGCATAATGCAAACCTTTGTGCAAGCAAAAACAAGAAATTTTTGAAACTTTCTTGTCTATATGTATTATTCCTTACATATCCCATTATTGTCATTTTGCAAACAGCAAATGACTGCTATACAAATTATTTCTGTCTTGTATTTTGCTGTAGAAAACATTGTAGTAGGTGATAATGTTGGAAATCCATATAAATTTGAATGACAAACACAATAATTTACATTCTTATATCCCTTTTGTCATGTCTCAATAGCATGCATTTACCAGACTATAGAAGTTGTCTTTGGCTGCTCCCTGTTCAGGGTCACCACAGCAGACCAACTGGTCCACACAACAACTGAGCACAGGTTTTACACCAGATGCAACCCTCCCATTTTTCCATGCTTCAAACCAGCACTGCAGCCCATGGCTGAGGTTTGGGCATTGGCTGGGTCTTGAACCCAGGCCTTCCGCATGGTAGGCAAGAAACCTACCACTGAGCCACCAATGTCCATGCACTTACCCCACTATCATGTGTATTTATTGTATCTTTTGCACATTTGCATATGCATTTGCAGTCTGCATTTAGTTGTAGTCATCCTGTGTTGTCACGCTATATTGCTGCACCACAGCCCTGAAAAAACAACATTTCATTACATTGTATACAAGTGCAACAGCATGAATGACAACAAAACTCATTTTTCCTGATTCGACTTGAATGCGCTGCTGTCATGCTACAGATTATTCAGATAACTTGCTAATCCAAGCTGGCAGAGATCCAGATTTACTAAGAAGTCAGCATGTTTAATGTCGTAATATTAACTCCAATGAACTCATGATTTGAATGAAGTCGTGATAAAATATGAAACTGTGATCAGAGCATCTCTACATGTTGGATTTTTCACATTTTCAAGCGAGTCTTTTCAAGCGATCGTCATGAAGTAGATTCTTATTGTGTACAAACAGCGCCATCTGGTGTTTGACTGTGCTATGGAAAGCCTACTGAGAACAGAAATGAAAACCCAGCTTACTTCTTCTTTGACTGTGCATATACACTGCCCAGGCATAACTTTATGACCACCTGCCTAATATTGTCTTGGTCCCCCTTTTGCTGCTAAAACAGCCCTGACCCATCATACACTGTGTATTTTGACACCTTTCTACCAGAACCAGCATTAACCTCTTCAGCAATTTCAGCAACAGTTCATCTGTTGGATTGGATCACACGGGCCAGCCTTCACTCCCCACATGCATCAGTGAGCCTTGGCCGCCCATGACCCTGTCGCCGGTTCACCACTGTTCCTTCCTTGGAACACTTTTTATAGATACTGACCACTGCAGACCGGGAACACCCCACAAGAGCTGCAGTTTTGGAGATGCTCTGATCCAGTGGTCTAGCCATCACAATTTGTCCCTTGTGTCAAACTCGCTCAAATCCTTACGCTTGTCCATTTTTCCTGCTTCTAACACATCAACTTTGAGGACAAAATGTTCACTTGCTGCCTAATATATCCCACCCACTAACAGGTGTCATGATGAGGAGATAATCAGTGTTATTCAATTCACCTCTCACTGCTCAGAATGTTATACCTGATCGGTGTAAATAAATAAAATAAAAATAAATAAAATAAATAAATTGAAAATAAGATAAAATGAGAGATGATTCGCTGTGGAGACTCCTGAATGGAAAAGACAAAAGAAGAAGAAAAAGAAAGAAGAAAATAAGATAAAAAAAATAGAAACAAAATATATAAAGAAATTAGAAGAAATAGGATTAATATCTAAGGACTAAAAAATCGGAATATAATGTGCAATTATATTAAATGAAGTAACAGAATGAATAACATGAATTAATAATGTTACATGTAACACCAGTAGAATTGTGAGTTTGAGGAAATGCCAATGTTTTTTTTTCTTTCTGTTAGCATGTTTTGCTTATGTTTTGTCATTGCCACTAAATATATTTCTATGAAATTATGACATAATAATAATAGTAATAATAATAATTCATTCATTCATTGTCTACCGCTTATCCGATCTATACTCGGGTCACGGGGAGCCTGTGCTTATCTCAGGCATCATTGGGCATCAAGGCAGGATACACCCTGGACGGAGTGCCAACCCATCACAGGGCACACACACACACACTCATTCACTCACACAATCCGGACAATTTAGAGATGCCAATCAACCTACAATGCATGTCTTTGGACCAGGGGAGGAAACCGGAGTACCCGGAGGAAACCCCCAAGGCACTTTGAGAACATGCAAACTCCACACACACACGGAGGCGGGAATCGAACCCCCAACCCTGGAGGTGTGAGGCAAACATGCCCCCCTATAATAATAATAAGTTTGTTACGAACAAAGGTAAATATTGCAAAAGTATCATAAAATATATTTAAGTACCGCAAGCAAAAGCAGAAAGATACACGAAAACATGCTTTTGCAATCTTTCAGCCCTTTAATGGCCACTGTTTATTTGTGATGTCACTTTTTGTGTTAAGTTTCTTTGCAAGTTTTGTGTTCACACCTTTTCTTTTCATTCACTCTCTCCTTATTCATATTTCTTTTCCCAATTTTTCTTTCCAGCATTTGAATATTTGTGTACAAAGACATCGTTTATTGTTTTGGTACCCCATACGCAATTTATTTTATTAAATGTCACAGTAATAAAAACAAAACAGCACAAAATACTAGCAATATCGTTTGAAAAATACAAATCCCATTAACCCCCGCGCGCTCCCCAGAACCACAACCCGGAAGTGTTTGTGGTTCGGCGCCGGAGCTATGTTTACTTCCGGACTTCCTGTATATGGCAGATCTGGATAACAGCAACGGCGACCTCAGCGAGATCTCATGCGCTGTGAACGCACAAGCGACAGGAACGTCTCCGATGAGATTTTGAATGGTTTTTTGAAACGAAGAGTCGCTTTAAGCTTTAAAAACCTAAGAGAGTCAGACTGGCTTTGGAAAGGAAGAAAGTAATCCCTCTGCTACCCTTCGCCAATACGCCAAAGTCAATGCGCTCCATCATTCAAGAGCTGGAGCTGCTTTACCGGCACTTTTCAAACGCATCTTCTTACTAACGCACACTGATTTAGGTTGAATTAAAACCGGGGAGTTTTCAAGAAGCATTCGTTGGAGGCTACGAGAGAGCTTTCCGGTTGAGCTGCTTCCTCTGGAGTGAGAAAACCCCCCCAAAAACAGCATAAGAAGAAGGAAGGGGACGAAAGTGTGTCCATCGACCCCCTTTCCATCACTATGGATTGGTTAATGGGGTGAGTACTGTATCATTTAGATAAGAAATAAATTGGGCATGTCATGCAGCCAGGAAGACAATCAGAGCTTGTCTTGAGTCTTGGATAAACAGGAAACCAGACAAACAAACCAACCAAATTGTCCAGGATGGTGTGTTACTCCTGTCAAAAGAGCCAGATTTCCCTCAGCACCCTTCAACCTTACTCTGACAAATCATGATTCTTCCTAAATCTAACCGTCTGGCCATTTGCTGCAATTTACACTGTGTTTGAATAAACAAATACGACTTAACCTGCTACTTTGGCTTGCAAATTTTGCCTCCCTCCTGGAGAACCTGAGGCGGGTCAGAGCTTCCCACACCGGCAAATCTTCCCATAGCTATTTATAATCTACATCTCTCAGCTCTTTCTTAATGCGCCTCTCTCTCTCTCTCTCTCTCGTTTTTTCCCGTCCCGTCCTAGATGGATTAGTTTGCATCAGATGCTCAAATGCAGTTCAGTTCAGTTCACTTGCCTACAGTCAAGTGCACAAGTTTGCATACCCTTCGTGTTAGGAGTTCCCTGAGTGCTCCTTTATTATCACACGGAGCCAAAAAACAATCAAACTTTACATGTAGAAATGGTAACACAAATAATTTTCATCGTTGTCTCTGAAGGTTAAACTGCCAGCTTTTGGATCTTCTTGGTTGTTCCTAATTATTTGTTTATGATGCAGCTTTGATATGGGAAAAATTGGATTTCTGGCTTTTGGTTTGTTTTGCAGTGTTTCTGTGGATTGTTCTTGTGTCACTTACTGTTTAGCTTTAAAAAGCACGCATATCAAGCTACATTGATTCATCTGAAGCAAATGCTAGTGTATACAGTATAACTCCTTTAACTCCTGACTGTTAATGCTGTGAACAGCCATGCTGATATGATGTCGAGTGCTGAAATCCTGGTTCAAGTGCAAGGAATGTACTCGTTGTCTGGTTTTGCCTATTTGGAGGTCAGAAGGTCGGTGGTACAGGCAGCGTAACCTTGGCTGACTCGAGCAAAGCGACAGCTGAATTCGTTTTCCATGTGAAAATAGCTTAAATGATTCAGACGTCGCATGTGGTTCTCCACTTCCCCCCGTGCAGCTTCCTGTTTACTGTTTGCCACCAAAAAAATATAATGATACCTGCGGTGTCATCGGATTCTTTCATACACAGTGTATATAGAGACATTATAAACTTAAAGAAGAACCTAAAATAGATTTTCAGGGTTTTTTAGGCCATCGAGCGCTAGTACATATACCTTGCTTTGTTAGTTTGACAACACGGTTAGCATGAAGCCAAGTGAATGAACTGATTAGTGCATTCTTTCAGTTTAACTATTTAGCTGGAGATTATATACTTTTGTTTTCTAACATTGCTCAATGTATGATGGAAGGGAGGAAGGAAGAAAGGGAAGAGAGAAGAAAGGAAGGAGAAGGGAGTTAAATAAGGAAAGTAAAGGAGAGAAGAAAGGAAGGGGAATAAAATGAAAGGGAAGGAAGGGGACTGAAATGAAGGAAGAAAGGAAGGGGCATTACAGGTGCATCTCAATAAATTAGAATGTTGTGGAAAAGTTCATTTATTTCAGTAATTCAATCAATTTTGACTCGCATTTAACAAAAACCCTCAAAATCTCAACAGATTAGAATACTACATAAGACCAATAAAAAAAACATTTTTAGTGAATTGTTGGCCTTCTGGAAAGTATGTTTATTTACTGTACATGTACTCAATAGTTGGTAGGGGCTCCTTTTGCTTTAATTACTGCCTCAATTGGGCGTGGCATGGAGGTGATCAGTTTGTGGCACTGCTGAGGTGGTAGGGAAGCCCAGGTTTCTTTGACAGTGGCCTTCAGCTCATCTGCATTTTTTGGTCTCTTGTTTCTCATTTTCCTCTTGACAATACCCCATAGATTCTCTATGGGGTTCAGGTCTGGTGAGTTTGCTGGCCAGTCAAGCACACCAACAGCATGGTCATTTAACCAACTTTTGATGCTTTTGGCAGTGTGGGCAGTGCCAAATCCTGCTGGAAAATGAAATCAGCATCTTCAAAAAGCTGGTCAGCAGAAGGAAGCATGAAGTGCTCCAAAATTTCTTGGTAAACGGGTGCAGTGACTTTGGTTTTCAAAAAACACAAAGGACC
>JAUCMX010000004.1:25908607-25925677 GCA_033459395.1 Hemibagrus guttatus
TCCTCCTCCTCCTCCTCCTCCTCCTCTTCCCAGAACTGAATCAGATGATCTGATGGCTTATAAGAGCACAAGGTTAGACGCGGACGCAGACGCGGTAGTGAGCAACGCAATGGTTTTCTCTATACACGAATCACATGACCGAGAAAAGATGGAAGCCTACATACCTAATCGAGAGGTGCAAGTTTTCATTCGTTTGCTTTTTATCCATCTGTCCATTAATTCATTAAGATAATAAGCCACGATTTGAAGGCAGCCAACCACGTCTGTCTTTCAAACTGCCGCTCATGCTGCATCACAGGGTGGCGTAACGCACTCTGAGGAAGTCGCTTTCTGCCCCCTTTCGCATGCACAAGCTCACAGCCACCCACAATTGTGTTGCTGCTGTCTGTCAGTGTGTATATCTATTCATCTGCCTACTTGCCTGTCCATCTGTCTATGTATGTTTATCCATCTATGCTCTTTCTTCCTGCCTGTCTGTCTGTATGCCCATCCGTCTGCATATCTGTGTACCTATCTCTCTGTACGTCCATCTGTCTGCATATCTGTGTACCTGTCTGTATGTATGTATGTCCATCTGTCTGCATATCTGTGTATCTGTCTGTCTGTATGTATGTATGTCCGTCTGTCTGCATATCTGTGTATCTGTCTGTCTGTATATCTGTGTATCTATCTGTCTGTCTGTCTGCATATCTGTGTACCCATCTGTCTGTTTGCATCTGTGTACGTCCATCTGTCTGCATATCTGTGTACCTATCTGTCTGTCTGTCTGCATATCTGTGTACCCATCTGTCTGTCTGTATACCCATCTGTCTGCATATCTGTGTACACATCTGTCTGTCTGTCTGTCTGTCTGTATGCCCATCCATCTGCATATCTGTGTACCTGTCTGTCTGTACGTCCATCTGTCTGCATATCTGTGTACCTATCTGTCTGTCTGTCTGCATATCTGTGTACCCATCTGTCTGTTTGCATATCTGTGTACGTCCATCTGTCTGCATATCTGTGTACCTATCTGTCTGTCTGTCTGCATATCTGTGTACCCATCTGTCTGTCTGTATACCCATCTGTCTGTTTGTATATCTGTATACCCATCTGTCTGCATATCTGTGTACCTATCTGTCTGCATATCTGTGTACCTCTCTCTGTCTCTATGAGTCTCCCAATATGTCTGCTGGTCTGTCTATATTTTAATCTGTCTGTATGTCTTTTTACTTTTCTCTCTGTCTGTATATTTATCAATCTATCCATCTATCTCAGTATATCTGTTTTCTTTGTCACTATCTGTCTGTGCCATCTGCACATCTGACTGTCTGTCTGCATGCATGCATGCATAAAGCTGTGTGTTTGCATCGTACAGACTCAGCCATGCGTGACCCAGGGATGAGGTTGCATGTGGAAGAAAAAAAAGCAAGGTTTAACTTGTAACACATCACCCTTCATGCACATGTACCTTTGTGTTGCTCTTTGGGACAGCCGTCGTGTCACGAGCACACACACACACTATCTACCTAGGCAGCCTTCTCCCTACTTCTGTTAAAGCAATGTTTATATTGTGATATTAATCAGCCCATTCCCACTCACTGTAACCACCCTGCAACTTTAAAGTCCACGGGTATTTTTTTTTTTCCTATTTATGGAAAGCGTAGCAGCCACGTGAATGCTTTCGCTGTTAGGTCAGCATTCTCCGTGTTTGCTGGGTTCCATCTGAGCCACAGTGTTTGTCATCAGAAACTCGAGTAAAGGTCACGTCTTGGCATCGTGACCAAATATCTGCAAGCTTCTCTCTGTCAGGGCTGAGGGTGAGCGGTAGACATGTGCAGACAGACTGTTATGGTAGAAATCGTGTTCTAGCACACTGCTGATGAATTCTTGTTTCTGATTGGTCAGAAGGCGTTGATTGATTATGTCAATCCAAATAAGTAAAGTGTAATAATACACGCTAAAAAAATTAATTTAACAAAATATCATGTGTTGGTATTGTGTAATTTTCTGTAAAGAGTCGTTTGTTGTGAGATTTAGGAAAGGAGTCTCCAGTAGTAGCTCTGTGTTTTTTTTTTTTCAGTTCCTCAGTAAGTAGTTGCATTTTTTTTTTTCCCTTAACTATGACCGTGGGGAAAAAAGAGAGGTCAATGAGGGTACGACTTTATAGCTGCTGTAAGAACGTTTTATGTAATATTTTACCATCCTGAGCGTCAAAGCTGGAGTATGTCCATGTCCATTCAGTGAGCCATTGTGCTCCATGGCTGGGGGCAGAGTCATCCTGAACAGACCACACCCATCAGGATAGGAATGTTTCATCAAGGATAAGGGGTTAAAATTTGTTTAGAATTACGTTTATTGCACCTGAGCCTTTTCAGGTAAACCTTAAACCCCAAGTCGTGAAGACTTTCCTCTTTTGGAAAACTTGGTGAACAATATAATTTGGGACTCTTTCTTAATTTCATTTCTTTTTTTTTTTTCTTTTTTTTTTTTATTTATTAATTGATTTAGGTGAGGGGGGGCACGGTGGCTTAGTGGTTAGCACGTTTGCCTCACACCTCCAGGGTTGGGGGTTCGATTCCCGCCTCCGCCATGTGTGTGTGGAGTTTGCATGTTCTCCCCGTGCCTCGGGGGTTTCCTCCGGGTTTCCTCCCCTGGGCCAAAGACATGCATTGTAGGTTGATTGGCATCTCTAAATTGTCCGTAGTGTGTGATTGCGTGAGTGAATGAGAGTGTGTATGTGCCCTGCGATGGGTTGGCACTCCGTCCAGGGTGTATCCTGCCTTGATGCCCAATGACGCCTGAGATAGGCACAGGCTCCCCATGACCCGAGAGTAGATCGGATAAGCAGTAGACAATGAATGAATGATTTAGGTGAGAATTCACCATACAAGTGTGTTGAAATTAGCTGTTATTATGGAAACGCTACCCTACTAGAACAACTGTCATTTGCCTTTAAGGCTTCTGACCAATCAAAATACAGAATTCAAAACATATTGTTTGACCTCCAGTCCATCTGTGCATTATCCAGAGATACGACTTGCAAGCCTCTAGCTTGCTAACGTGTTCGTTATTATTAGAAGTAATGATATTTCAGTGTTCTTTTCTTGCTTTTCTTATCAGCTGGTTAATATTAAGTAGTTTTGCAAGAAGTTAAATTTGTAACTAGTGTTTGTTTTTTAAAAAGCAGGCATTAGTTAATTAGTATTATAAAGTAATGAGGCATAGAGGGAGCTGGGTAACGATTACGATTTGTATAGAGACTGAGACTTCATGTTTTTTTCTCTAAAAAGATTTTGGTTTGTTGATGACTGACAAGATACACAAGTGGCTTAAATGCTGCAAGAACTTGGTAACATGTAGCTTTAGTTATCGTGTTTTGAAATAATAGCACAATAATGAAATCACAAAGCAGTGTAAACTTGTCAAGTGAAAATGTGGTGTGATTTTTGGAACATGCCAACCGAGCATCAGCTCACCTCCCCCTCATCTATCATGCAATGGTTAAGGTTTAGATTTGGGTTTTAGTTACTGCTCACAGACCTGCGTTACTGAGAAAGCTCTGCTCTAATCACTCGATCCAGCCCGAGAGCTGCGGGGACATCTGATCTGAGCATATCAGTGGTGTCTGACACAAGCAAGTGCGTTAATGCTGAGCGATGATCTGGCTGAACGAGTTCTGTTTAAAAAAACATGATGAGAACTCGGTCATTCCTGCAGCGCAATCTGCTGAATAAAGCGGACTGCTCCAGCTGACTTTCAGGACTTGCTTCCTGTTTTGATCAAATTAAATGTTAATGAACATACAAGCTGTACCTTGACCTTGTAGCGTGCATGTGATTAAAAGACAAACTCAGCTAAAGGAGATCTTGCTTTAATTAACAAATGTATTAATTATACATTTATTTTATTGGCTTACAATTTTTTGAGTGAGGGTGTTAATATTTTTGCTTCTCATACAGCTTGAGGGCTTGGGGCTGAGTACAGTACTAGAGTATGTTGGTTGGGACTCGTCCAAGTACAGTTGTTGAGTGTGTGGGTTGGGATTTAACTGAATATAGTAGTAGGATACTTGGAATGGGACTTGGTTGAGTACTGTAATAGAGTATGTGGGTTGGGACTTGGCCGAATACAGTAGTAGGTATTTGGTTTGGAATTTGGCCAAGAACATTATTAGAGTACATGGGTTGGGACTGATTACAGTAGTAGAGTGTGTGAGTTTGGACTTGGCTGAGTTCAGTCATAGGGTATTTGGATTGGGGCCTGGCTGAGTTCAGTCATAGGGTATTTGGATTGGGGCCTGGCTGAGTTCAGTCATAGGGTATGTGGGGTGGGACTTGACTGAGTATGCTAGTAGGGTGTTTTTTGTTGTAACTTGGCTGAGTACAGTAGTAGAGTATGTAGGTTGGGACTTGACTGAGTATGTTAGTAGGGTATTTGGGTTGGGACTTGACTGATTACGATAGTAGGGTATTTGGGATATGATTTGTCTGGGCACAGCACTAGAGGACGTTGGTTGGGATTTGGCGGAGTACGTTAGTAGGGTATTTGGGATGGGACTTGGCGGAGTACGTTAGTAGGGTATTTGGGATGGGACTTGGCGGAGTACGTTAGTAGGGTATTTGGGATGGGACTTGGCGGAGTACGTTAGTAGGGTATTTGGGATGGGACTTGACTGAGTACAGTAGTAGGGTTTTTGGGATGGGACTTGACTGAGTACAGTACTAGGGTATTTGGGATGGGACTTGACTGAGTACAGTACTAGGGTATTTGGGATGGGACTTGACTGAGTACAGTACTAGGGTATTTGGGATGGGACTTGACTGGGTACAGTAGTAGGGTATTTGGGATGGGACTTGACTGGGTACAGTAGTAGGGTATTTGGGATGGGACTTGACTTAGTACAGTAGTAGGGTATTTGGGTAGGGATTTGGCTGAGTACAGTAGTAGGGTATTTGGGATGGGACTTGACTGGGTACAGTAGTAGGGTATTTGGGATGGGACTTGACTGGGTACAGTAGTAGGGTATTTGGGATGGGACTTGACTGGGTACAGTAGTAGGGTATTTGGGATGGGACTTGACTGAGTACAGTAGTAGGGTATTTGGGATGGGACTTGACTGAGTACAGTAGTAGGGTATTTGGGATGGGACTTGACTGAGTACAGTAGTAGGGTATTTGGGATGGGACTTGACTGAGTACAGTAGTAGGGTATTTGGGTAGGGATTTGGCTGAGTACAGTAGCAGAGTCTCAGGGCTGGGACATGTCTGTGTGCAGTAGTAGCGAACGTGGTTTAGGACTTGGCTAAGTTATTTGGTAGTTAAAAAAAGGGTGTGGTTGATGAGGTGATTGGACATAACAATTGGGTCTCACGAATGCGGACAAATTTTCCAACATGAACCAAAAGATCTTGACAGTTCTGTATCCAAACCATGCTTTGGTGACTTCCATTTTAACCCAAAAGAGGTTTCAGTACTGCACAGTGGTAGAGAATGGATGTTGTCCATTCTTATTCTAATGTCTTTATGTCCAAGACTAAATGTAGTAGCAGATTACGAGTTTTGGGACAAGTCAGGTTTATTTATTGTCAGTCCCATTACTCAAACAGAAGTGAGTAACTTACTTCTGGGCCTTTAAAAAAGTGCAGTCTGGGAATTTTTTATTTTTTTTTGTGGGTGTGTTTTTTTTTGCCTCCTACTGCATAGTATTGTGTGTTATCAGATGTTGTTATCTGACAATGTTTAAGCATTTAAGTACAAAAAATGAGCAAGAACCCTGATGCCTTTATAATGAAAAAATGTGTCATTTGTGGAGGCAGCCCAGTACAGTAGTTAGATATTCGACATGAGCTTTAGAAATGTTTTTCAGCTAAACCAGTCACCATCATCCAGCACTTGTTTTCATGTAGTGCACAATTCAGAACGACTGCATTCAGTGAAATTCTCTTAACGCATCTGGTCTGCATGTATAAGTGAAACCCAAAGAGAGAACTGAAGCACTGAAGTGCTCTGCTCCTCTTGTTTTTTTTTAAGAGGTATGAGGGAAGTTTAGGTGAGGGCTGCTATTCACACAGAGTGGCTTGAAAGAAAAAAAATAGTTCAAACTGTTTCACATCCTTCTGCTTCCTGCCTCAAGTCAAGCACCAAGTCTTTTTTAGAACACAGTGGAAAAACACAGCCACAACGTACTTTCACCACCAGTATACCTGCGTCTCTGTCTGACTGAGGATGTGGTGACACACACATCCTCTAAAGGGCGTGAATGCTTTCTGTTTTTTCACTTTGCTTTCTGCTTATTAGAAAAAAATGTTGTTATAAGATTTTAGGGACTGATCAGTATGAGTTTTTAGCTTTTTTCTTTTCTTTCTGTCTGTCTTTCTTTCTTTCGATTTGACTAAACACTCACTGACCACTCAAGAGCTTCAGTTAATTTTCACACATCAGACTTGGTCATTCAGGCTGGACATGCTGGTGTGATTATTTCAGAGATTGTGAAAATGAGACTTTTACATTTACATTTCTGGCATTTAGCAGATGCCCTTATCCAGAGCTACTTACATTTTCATCTCATTTTTTATACAACTGAGCATTTTTGGGGTTAAGGGCCTTGCTCAGGGGCCCAGTAGTTGCAGCTTGGTGGACCTGGGATTCGAACACACAACCTTCCGATTAGTAGTCCAATGCCTTAACCACTAAGCTACCACATCCCCACACACAACAGTCTCTAGAGTCGACACAGAATTGCACAGAAAACATTTTTGTGGTGAGAAATGGTGTGTTGAGGGAGGAAGGCTAGACTGGTTAAGCTGACAGGAAAGCACCAGTCGATCAGATAACCGCTCTTCACCACCGTGGTAAGCAGAAAAGCATCTCAGATGGCACAAACTTTGAGTCAAACCTTGAGGCAGATCTCCATCTACTCCTGTCAGCCAAAGCTGGACAAATGTTACTTGGTATTTGTGAATCTTCGACCGTCCGACTGCTGCTGCATGATTGGCTGATAGGATAAGCAGGTGTTTCTAATAAAGTGGCCTCTGTGTGCGTGTGCATGTTTGCTGAACATGAGTCAGCCACTGTCTCTCAGCCTCGCACTATTTCTCTCTCTCTCACTTACTCTCTCACCAGATTTATTTCTCTTTGAAATTCTTTGTCAGTGTCTTTCACTGTTTTTTTTTCTCCCCCATGTCTCGCTGTCTTTGCTCATCTCTGCTTCTCTTTTTTGTTATTGTATGCATCTTTTTTTTGTATTTTTTTTTACATTTTCTCGTACGTTTTTTTTTTTTTTTTTTCTCTCCCCTACCGTCTTCCACGTTGAGAACGCTGCATGGGTGTCTGCTTTGAGCCCTCGGTGCTTCTCGCCTGGAACATGTGTCCCCATCGCTGCTTTTTATAGAGCACAGCAGCCTCAGCTCGGGAGAGAGGCGGAGATTAGAGGAGGAAATATGGAGAATTTGGAGAGAGACGAGGGCGAGTTGTAGACGGCATTTAGTGAGAGAAGCATGGTTCAGCAGGTCTGCTTAGGTGTCGTAGATGCGTAGAAATACATGCAAATAATGCGAAAGTCATGTGTTATCGCATAGCTTTCATACAAGTGTCCGACTGCTGAATTTTAAATATTTACAGTTTACTAATATATAAGCTAGCTTGCAGTGAGAGTGATTTAGACTTGGGAAGCTGTAAATGTAGTTAGCTGTGTGTGACCTGTAAAAGGAACAGAACAGAAGAAATATTCCTTGTTCATGCTGTTTTTGAGCGACATGTCTGTAGGTTAGGAATGTGGAACACAAGTAAAACTTGTTTATCTGTTCTTGGAAATGGCAGGCTAACGTTTTCTTTTATGTAACCTGGGAGGTATATGCAAACGAATCCGTACCAGTGTTTCTGGCAACGTCTGAAAAACACACACACACACACACACACACACACACACACACACACTTCTTATTACTTGTTATTTCTGAATATGACCTAAATGTTCCTCTGTTCCTTGCCTCTTGCTGCTTGAAGTGGGTGTGGCCTCTGTGCCTGCCAGCTCTATTGAATAAGTATGTGGCTTCCGTGCTCATCAGTTGAATTGAAGTGGGTGTGTCCTCTGTGCCTGTCAGTTGCATTGAAGCGGGTGTGGCCTCTGTACCTGTCAGTCACAGTGAAGTGGGTGTGTTGGTTGTGCCTGTCAGGTCCATTGAATTAGTGTGTGGCCTCTGTGCCCATCATTTGCATTGAAGTGGGAGTGGCCTCTGTAACTATCAGTCACAGTGAAGTAGGCGTGGCTTCTCTCTCCTCAAAGCTGACACTTAATGCTGATTTATACTTGCTATTAACTACACAAGATGGCCACTGCACATATCCTGCGGTTGTTAGGCACATTGCTTGTGCATGTCTCCGTAGTGTCCACTACTAAATTAACAAGCTATTATCCTTTCTCAAATCGCATACTTATCCATTCCACAGGGTGTCTCTCCTTGAAAATCGAATGTTCTTTCCCTGTGATGGGAAAGGAATAGGTTATAAAGAGGAAGGTTCAGCTAATACTTGTTCTTGATTAGTGTTACAGCAGCCACTAAGGTCGAAGAGACACAAATCTCACAGCCTGACTTTTCAGATCCGACCTGTAGACTTTCACATGTGGTCCATCATCGGACACACATCCGACATTTGGCCACACGACACGAACGAGAACTGACAGATCGGAATTTATAGTTTTCTCAACACACATGCACATTTCACTGTCGTCTTCGCTGTCCAGCATCAACAACGGAGGACAGTAACAGCAGTGACTGCAGTATGTTCAGTGGAAGGATCCGGAAAGTTGCTTGATGATCTTCGTGATCTAGTTGAAAATTGGGGAATCAATTCAAGAAATCCTGGAAGTTGTCATTATTTTCATTTCTCTATTCTGAACTTTGCACAGTCGAACAAAGTTGTAGCTATAAAAATGCAGGTAAAATATTTCCAGAATGTTTCTGTCTGTGTGCACGTAGGTTCGTGTGTTCACCGCAAGGATGCGACAGCATCCCTGCGCTGTCACAGATCACTTGTGCTTTGAACCTGATGAAGGCGTGAAGCTTGTGCTGTTGTGTAATGTCTGAACCCACCAGTGCTTGCAGAGAAGTAGGTCTCTGAATCCCGCCGGCCCTAAGCCACTGACTTTTCTGCAGGAAGATAGGATCGTGAATGTTTAACTCGGAATGAATTCTCTTTCATTTCTCTATTCACTTTAACAACAGACACAGCAGCTTTACAGAAATACGATCGGACATGCCTAAAGAGCCAGCCACAGGCAAGGAAAAACTCCCCGAGAAGTCATGAAGAAGAAACTTTGAGAGAATCGTAAGGGAAGTCTTTTTCGGAGTGAATCTGGATAGAGAGATTATAGAAGAGTAAAGGCGTAGTAACTGCTAAGTGTGGGAAAGGAGGTTCACAATCTGCTCATACTCAACAAGAGTCCTGAGGTGAGATTATCCACTGAAGCAGGGGGAGCTACAGTAGAAGGTGAGCAGAAGTGCGGAGGTAGAGCATCAGGATAAATCATGCAGGTCACACATGGTGTGTGTGTGTTTTTATTTATTTCTTTTCTTTTAAACTTGTGTTCACTTGATGCCTTTCAGCTGAGCAGCGTGCAATCCAGTGCATACATATTGAAGCTCCTTTGGCCTTTTGTACTGCAATGTAGTGTGTGTGTGTGTGTGTGTGTGTGTGTGTGTGTTTCAGAGACAGCTGTGGAATGCACTCTCCTTAATGTGAGTGTAATCCTGCAGTGCTCCTATTGCAGACACGGATAAATAGATGGTTAGATGATGGATGGACTAATTGAGGAATCCTTATCTCATTCTGGCTTTGCACTCCCTTTCGCCCCTCCCTTTGTTTCTTTCTGTTAGTTAGTTTGAACCTGATATTAAGAGTAATTATCAAAGAACTGTCATCATGATGGGAAAGGTTCTATCGTTGCATTAAACTGCATTAATTGTTGTTTAGGAAAAAGAAAACTGCTCTGTCATATAACTCGCTTTGTGGTCTGATATTTAGAAACCTTTCTGCATCTCTGACGATCTGAAAGTTTAGAAGTGTGAAGCTCGCAGACGTGTTTGATCGGCTGTGGCAGGGGAAACGTCGTGAATCAGCGGTTTCTGACGAACACAAGTAAGAAAGAAAATACAGCCTCCCTTTGATCGTCTGCTTTCATCTCTCTGCACGTGACACCCAAGTTTCAGGATTGGTATTTGTGGTAAAAAGGTGTCACCATGACGATAGCCTGGGTCGCATTTTCATCGAGCAGGAAACGGAAATAACAAACCTGATTTAGCTATTAGAAGGATTACAAACTAGCTAATTCAGGTCCGTTATTTCCGTTTGACGTCCGATTGTAAAATATTCGAGCGTAGAAGAATAAAGTTAAACAGCAAGCAGCAGTTTGTAGGTACAAATCTACAGTATACAAGTGAAGCAAAGTGTATTTTTGGGAACTGTGATCTTTAGTGTATCCATGTCAGAACATCCACAGCAGCAGAAGATGAGTCACGAGTGCGGAAAAGAGGATGAGGTACGAGGGTGAATCAGGCAGGTACGGAGAAGAGACACGGCGGGAGTAGTGTGTCAGGAGCAGACCAGGAGAATATCAGGCAGCAGGAGAACATTGGGGGAAAGAGGGAGGAAGATGGAAAAGAAAGGAGAAGAGAAAGAGGAGAGAGAGAGTGGAGAAAAGGATGGAGAGCGGGAGAAAGAGATGAGGACAGGTAAAGAGAAAGTAAGGAGAGAGGGAAGAGACAGAAGAGGAAAAAAAAGAAGAGGAAGAGGGGGAAAGGGAGATGGAGGAGAGAGAAGAGCAATGGGTGGAGAGAAGGTGAAGAGAGGAGCGAGGAGAGCGAAGAAAGAGAGAGGAGAGGGTGAGGGGAGAGATGAGAGAGAAGAGAGGACGATGGAAGAGAGGAGAGCGATAGGTAGAGAGGATGAGGGGAGAGATGAGAGAGAAGAGAGGACGATGGAAGAGAGGAGAGCGATAGGTAGAGAGGGTGAGGGGAGAGATGAGAGAGAAGAGAGGACGATGGAAGAGAGGAGAGCGATAGGTAGAGAGGGTGAGGGGAGAGATGAGAGAGAAGAGAGGAGAGCGATAGGTAGAGAGGGTGAGGGGAGAGAGAAGAGAGGACGATGGAAGAGAGGAGAGCGATAGGTAGAGAGGGTGAGGGGAGAGATGAGAGAGAAGAGAGGACGATGGGGGGGAAAGAGAGGAGGGGGCGATAGGTAGAGAGGGTGAGGGGGAGAAAAGAAGAGAGGACGATGGAAGAGAGGAGAGCGATAGGTAGAGAGGGTGAGGGGAGAGATGAGAGGACAAGAAGAGGGGAGGAAGGAGGAAAGAAAGGACAGAAGAGCGATAGGTAGAGAGGGTGAGGGGAGAGATGAGAGAGAAGAGAGGACGGGGGAGGAAGGAAAAAAGGAAAAGCGATAGGTAGAGAGGGTGAGGGGAGAGATGAGGGGAGAAGAGAGGAGAGCGATAGGTAGAGAGGGTGGGGGGGGAGAGAGAAGAGAGGACGATGGAAGAGAGGAGAGCGATAGGTAGAGAGGGTGAGGGGAGAGATGAGAGAGAAGAGAGGACGATGGAAGAGAGGAGAGGAAGGAGGGGAGGGGTGAGGGGGAGGATGAGAGAGAAGAGAGGATGATGGAAGAGAGAGGAGAGTGAAGAAAGACAGAAGAGCGATAGGTAGAGAGGGTGAGGGGAGAGATGAGAGAGAAGAGAGGACAATGGAAGAGAGGAGAGTGAAGAAAGACAGAAGAGCGATAGGTAGAGAGGGTGAGGGGAGAGATGAGAGAGAGAAGAGAGGACAATGGAAGAGAGGAGAGCGATAGGTAGAGAGGGTGAGGGGAGAGATGAGAGAAGAGAGGACGGGGGGTGGGAAAGAGAGGAGAGAGATAGGGTAGAGAGGGTGAGGGGAGAGGGTGAGAGAGAAGAGAGGACGATGGAAGAGAGGAGAGCGATAGGTAGAGAGGGTGAGGGGAGAGATGAGAGAGAAGAGAGGACGATGGAAGAGAGGAGAGCGATAGGTAGAGAGGGTGAGGGGAGAGAAGAGAGGACAATGGAAGAGAGAGGAGAGTGAAGAAAGACAGAAGAGCGATAGGTAGAGAGGGTGAGGGGAGAGATGAGAGAGAAGAGAGGACAATGGAAGAGAGGAGAGTGAAGAAAGACAGAAGAGCGATAGGTAGAGAGGGTGAGGGGAGAGAAGAGAGGACAATGGAAGAGAGGAGAGTGAAGAAAGACAGAAGAGCGATAGGTAGAGAGGGTGAGGGGAGAGAAGAGAGGACAATGGAAGAGAGGAGAGTGAAGAAAGACAGAAGAGCGATAGGTAGAGAGGGTGAGGGGAGAGAAGAGAGGACAATGGAAGAGAGGAGAGTGAAGAAAGACAGAAGAGCGATAGGTAGAGAGGGTGAGGGGAGAGATGAGAGAGAAGAGAGGACAATGGAAGAGAGAGGAGAGTGAAGAAAGACAGAAGAGCGATAGGTAGAGAGGGTGAGGGGAGAGATGAGAGAGAAGAGAGGACAATGGAAGAGAGGAGAGCGATGGGTAGAGAGGGTGAGGGGAGAGATGAGAGAGAAGAGAGGACAATGGAAGAGAGGAGAGCAATGGGTAGAGAGGGTGAGGGGAGAGATGAGAGAGAAGAGAGGACAATGGAAGAGAGGAGAGCAATGGGTAGAGAGGGTGAGGGGAGAGATGAGAGAGAAGAGAGGACGATGGAAGAGAGGAGAGCGATGGGTAGAGAGGGTGAGGGGAGAGATGAGAGAGAAGAGAGGACGATGGGAAGAGAGGGGGAGAGGGGGAAGAAAGACAGAAAGAGGCGATGGAAGAGAGGGGCGAGGGGAGAGGGGGGAGGGGAGAGATGAGAAGAAAAGAGGAGATGGAAAAACAGAAGAGCGATAGGGGAGAGAGGGTGAGGGGAGAGAGAAGAGAGGGGAAGGAAAAGGAGAGATGGAAAAACAGAAGAGCGATAGGGGAGAGAGGGTGAGGGGAGAGATGAGAGAGAAGAGAGGACAATGGAAGAGAGGGGGAGAGGGAAGAAAGGGTGAGGGAGCGATAGGAAGAGAGGGTGGAAAAGGGGAGAGGGGAAGAGAGGGTGAGGGAAGAGAGAGGAGAGGAAAGGGGAAAGGGGCAGGAGAGCGATAGGGGAGAGAGGGTGAGGGGAGAGATGAGAGAGAAGAGAGGACGATGGGGGGGGGAAAAGAGGGGGGAGAGTGGGGAAAAAAAGGGCAAAAAAGAGCGATAGGGGAGAGAGGGTGAGGGGAGAGATGAGAGAGAAGAGAGGACGATGGAAGAGAGGAGAGCGATAGGTAGAGAGGGTGAGGGGAGAGATGAGAGAGAGGAAAGGAGAGGAGGGAGAGAAGAATGACCGGTAGAGAGAAGGTAAGAAGAGAAATGGGAGAGAGATTGTAAGGAGAGGAGTGGGAGAGGAGGAAAAGTGGGAGAAGAGAGAGAGGTGGTGTTGAGAGGGATTATGAGAGAAAGGATGGAGACGGCATCAAAACGTCCCAGATAATATCATACAGCTGCAGCACTATTTCTGCTAATCAAGGCCTCGTGTGTAATTAGCAGCAAGGAAGCACCTGCATTTCAGGTTGGTGCACCTAAGCTGTGAAACGCTGACGCGCACAGACGGAGTCGCCAGGAGGCGTTCCTATTACTGGTTGCCATGGTAATGACGTTCAGCAGCGGGTGGCGCAACCAGCATTCCACTTTTAACAACAAATCCGTTTTCTTGCCGCTAAAATGACCTCTGCGCTCTTGTAGGCCAAAAGAGTGTGACACAGAAATTGAAAATAATCGACAGATGTTTTTGAGCTGTCCGATATTAATGCAGCATTTGAAATGAAGTTCGACCAAAATGGGAAGAAAACAAAGCTCCTGATTTATTTATCTTTTGTTAGGAACAAGCTAGCCAGCTAACTGTGAGGAAAGGTATATTGTATACTGTGTATATATACAGTTTATTTACCGTGGGATAAAATTCAACTGTATAATCAGTGTTTAGCAAATGTCTGTTTGGTTTCTGTATCTAAAGCAAATCCTTGTATTCACAGTGTAACTCCTTTAAAGGTAAGAAGTGCTAGTTTGTTTACTTCCGATGTTGATTTGACGTCATGGACTTGAACTTGGAATCTAAGAGAAGTGGGAGTGTTTTTATTTATTTAATTTTTTTGTTTTTCCCCCTTTCCTGGTCAGATGTTACATCCCAACACCCCAACAATATATACAGAGAGATAGAGAGATAGATAAAAAGAGAGAGAGAGAAAGCAGAGAAAGAGTGAGGCAAAAGGGAAGAGAGGAGAGAGATGGAGGGTGAGAGCGAGAGAGAGGAAAGTAAGAGAGAGATGAAAATATAGAAAGAAAGAGTGATGAAGAGAGGAGAGAGATGGGGGGTGAGAGGAAAATAGAGAGAGAAAGTGAGGAAGAAGGAAAGAGAGGTAGAGTAAGGGGGGGCAAGAAGGGAGAGAGAGAGTGAGGAAGAAGGAAATAGTGGAGCGAGATGGTGTGAGAGGGAGGAAAATATAGAGAAAGAATGAGGGAAGGAAAGAAGAAGAGTAAGAGGGGGAAAGGAAGGGAGAGAGGAAAAAGAGTGGAGAAGTAGGAAAGAGATGGGGGTGAGAGAGGAGAGGAAGAGCAAGAGGAAAATATAGAGAGAAAGAATGAAGAAGGAAAGAGGAAGAGTGGCGTGAGATGGAGGTGAGGGAAAAGAGGAAGAGAGAGAGAGAGTGAGGAAGAAGGAAAGAGAGGAGAGAGATGAGGGGTAAGAGAGATTATTAGGTATGTTATTGCTAAATAATAAGTGGCTAACAATCACTATAAAGTTTTTATTTTTATTTTTTAACATTCTGACCGGTCAAACTCCCCACGACTGCAGAGAGCCGCTTTAACGCTAATTGTTGATCCTGTACTTTGACCTTGTCTTCTTTCCAAGTGCTTCATTCTGCTAAAAGCGAATGGCTGCTAAACGATGTCCACTAGAGAGCGCCAGAGCTTTCAATTTAAGCGTAGACACTAGCTCTCAGATTTCCTCCCTGCTTATGAGTAGAAATATTCTCTCGTTTGCTTTGTTTGTTCAATTCATTTGTTTAAAGCCCTAAGTCTTGCACTGCGGGGAAAAAAAAATAAATAAATAAAAATTCTGCTTCGATTTCCCCTCATTTCTTTTCTGTACCTTAATCTTTTTGATCACAGCCTTGGCATACACCGGTCCCAACTGCACCCTCCACTTCCTGTCTAATGACTTGTCTGCCATCTTGGCTAGCGCAGGAGACAGGAAGTGGGTGAGACTGCGAGGAAGCAATGGGCAGAGGCGCTCAGAGGCTCTGGAGGTTTCAACAGACTGAAATGTCTTTTTAAGAAGCGTTTTAAGTTGCAGGCCGTCGTTCGTCATCTTGTTAAGAGTAACTCTAAATGGAGAGAGCAGTAGACAGTCGGATTGCGAAGGGGAAACGTAGACGACGCTAATTTAACAGTTTATAGCAATAATCATCCAATTCTGAGGTGTAGTTATGAAATACTGAGTATGAATACATGCGTAAAACGGTAAGAGTGATGAACAGTACCATCTGAGATGCTCGTGTACAAATAAATGGGTGAATGAATGAAAGAATCACTGAATGAATGAAGGGCTAGAGATTTAGAGATGAAGGAATAAAACATTTTTGGCATTCTTTTGGAGAATAGTCAGTGATGGTCTTGTGTGATGTGGTCAGTTTTACTCACAAAATTTGAGATTTAATTCCGTTTTCTTTGTAAAGGATTTTCAACAATGGACATTGCCACAAAGCAGCTTTACAGAGCGAAATAACTTCAGGATATATATATAAGTTCATCTTTTGGGGGGGGGCACGGTGGCTTAGTGGTTAGCACGTTTGCCTCACACCTCCGCCATGTGTGTGTGGAGTTTGCATGTTCTCCCCGTGCCTCGGGGGTTTCCTCCGGGTACTCCAGTTTCCTCCCCCGGGCCAAAGACGTGCGTGGTAGGTTGATTGGCATCTCTAAAATTGTCCGTAGTGTGTGATTGCGTGAGTGAATAAGTGTATGTGTGTGTCCTGCGATGGGTTGGCACTCCATCCAGGGTGTATCCTGCCTTGATGCCCAATGACGCCTGAGATAGGCACAGGCTCCCCGTGACCCGAGAATAGTTCAGATAAGCGGCAGACAATGAATGAATGAATTAAGTTCATCATTTACCTCAGTAATCCAAGCCAGAGGTGACAGTGGCAAGGAAAATCTTCATAAAAAAAAATAAAAACACAAAAATGAAAATCTTATACTAAATTTGTGTGCAGTTGAATTCGCAAACTAAACAGCATCATCTGCGTGAAAAGATCCAGAGATTCGATTAGAATTTTCAGCGTCGAACTCTCGGAGGAAACGAAGCCTTCTCCAAACAAACCGGATTTTCCTGAGTGCTGCATTTCATGTGTGAACGCAGCTATGAATAATTCACTTTCTATCCAGCTTCACAAATGAGCTCCGTTGTATTTATCTGCATACATTTTATCTCAAAAGACTTTTTTTTTTTCTCCCTTCGCTAATGGATTGTAGGTTAACGTAACACTGATTTTAAAGCATCGTGACCGAAATCATCCCAACGCTACAAGACTTGCCCTTTTTAACCGGAGCCGTGTGCATGACAGAAGAAGCGTACGAGGTTAATCTGATTCCTCCATGTTGTTTCGCAGGGTGTAGAAGTCATTAGCTCGGTTCTATATTTGGATCGAGTGTCATGGTGAACGTGCAGCGTAGGAGACAGGTTTAAAGCGGACGATCGGAGAATTCGACACGGTTAAGACGTACCTGTTAAAGATACAGCTGTGCTCATTACCCTGCAGATGTGTAGACGAGGGTTTTTGGGTGTGTTCACACTTGACAGGTGATGTGGTGCGTGTTTCTGATAAAGCGACTCGGATCTTTCTAATCTCTGCACAGTAGCTCTGGAAGACTTTATTTCCCCCTCTCTCTCATTTTCTCACTCGCTGTCTCTCCAGTGTGTGCTTAGTCACTGCCGCAGCTAAATTTTGCTGTTTTTGGCTTTATAGCGCCGGCTGCTTTTGGGTGGAGTTGTGGATAAAAGCCACA